>MUZC01004499.1:315462-341051 GCA_002072015.1 Radix auricularia | reverse complement strand
ATATTATAATATTAAATATTATATATATATCAATATCAGTATCGAATGTCATGTACTCATTGATTCTGAGGGTAGACTGAGATTGAGTGATTAAGATTAAGTTTAAGTGATTAAGTAGTAGTAGTAGTATTGTACTACCAGTTAGTAGTAGCAGTATCAATTATAAAAAACAGAAGTTACTGGTCAAACAGTTGTCAAACTCACTCTAAACTCAAACACTACTCAGTTACTACCTTACTACTCAGTGTACCCTACTGTACAGTCTACAGTATAATTATACAGAAAATATTATTATTAAATAAACTTCAACATAATAACATAATTTCATTTATCGTTGCGGTAATCTCTTAAGTCTAAAGATTTTGAGTTTACCAAGATTTTTTATTTTTTTTGCCTCCTTACCACTTACCAACCAAAAAACATAATTAAATGATTTTACTGAGTCCAAAAGTTGTTTTCATCTTCGGGGAAATACGGATATCTTTCTATTGTAACTTCTCCCCTCTTCGAATGCCTTTTTGAGTTGTTGATTTCATCTGTTTTAGTGCCAGGTGCTATTTGTGTGTTGGGAAAATAATTAATTGTAAAATTAACATAGCTTAAACACAGTATCGTGGTTTTCAAAATATTGTTAATAGCATATTATAGTATAAGACAGCTTATTATTTACATTTTAATTTAAATTTTATTCAAAATAACTATATATTCGTATAGTCTATATGTATTATAGTAGTAATAGTAATGTTTTCACGAGCCTATTTGAAATCCGCATATGCCGATGACACAGCCCTAATTGCGAAAAGTACTAAAGACATATTATAATTATAATTTAGGGCTGTTATCGGTTAATTTAAATTTAATCGCTTACCTTTGAAAAATTACGATTAATTAATCGATAATTTTGATTAAAGCTAAAAATAAAAGACTAAGTATTTTGTGTAAATATGTTGTTAGGAGATATATTAAATATAAATAGTTTAATATAATATTATTTTATTAATATCAATGAATTTAAATTTTGTTACAGTTAATTAAGTACAAACAATGTTTAATTTTGTTATATCATTCATTATTAAAAAACTTATTTGAAAGTTAACACTTTAAAAATCTTTTTTTTTTAAGGGAGGAGCTTGTACGTAAAAAATATAAATTTTTTAAAATTATTAATAATAATAATTATTTATAATAAATCAAAAATTAGTTTTTAAAGATTTTATTTAATTTTAATCGCTATTTTATCTATTTAAATAATTTTAATCGATACAAAAATACCGATTAATCGAGAAATAAATCGTTAATTTCCGAAGCCCTAAATTATATTATCAAAGTCCTTCATTGAATTAGAATATCCATTATTGCAAGCAATGCTGGAAGTCAACAAACAAAAACACAAAATATATGACCTTAATAAGAGAATAAACGACAGGTGAAGCCATTAAAATTAGGAACCAGACTTTTGACAAAGTAAATCAATTCAAATACTTAAATATTGGGAAGTCCATAAAGTACTGCACGCTTCAGAGGGGGGAGGGGTTTTAAGAAAGTGTGACAGTTTGTGACAGGGGGAGGGGGATGTCCGGCCACATGTGACGTCATGGGGTTTCATATTAAATTTTAATTATTCTGTTAATAAAAAATATCTATGTTCGAAACTGTGACGTACTGAGGGGAGGGGGTTCCAAGATTTGTGCCAGGAGAAAAAAAGGGGGGGGGGTAAATGGTTAAAAAAAAGCGTAGCGTACCTTTATGGCCGAACCCATGTTAGGAACGCTTCTAAATTAAAGGAATTAATTAATGACTGAAATTAAAGAAAGAATATCATCCGAGCATATTTTAGTATCAAATACTCAAAACCAAAAACATTACAAGAGAAACAAAGAAAATTCTTTATTAAACTGTCATAAGACCAGCTGTAACATATGCAAGTGAAACTTGGACATCAAGTCCTAGGGAAGACCTAGTCTCAGATGGATGGATGATGTAGAGATCTAGTCCTAGGGAAGACCTAGTCTCAGATTGATGGATGATGTAGAGATCTAGTCCTATGGAAGACCTAGTCTCAGATTGATGTTTGATGTAGAGATCTAGTCCTAGGGAAGACCTAGTCTCAGATGGATAGATGATGTAGAGATCTAGTCCTAGGGAAGACCTAGTCTCAGATGGATGGATGATGTAGAGATCTAGTCCTAGGGAAGACCTAGTCTCAGATGGATGGATGATGTAGAGATCTAGTCCTAGGGAAGACCTAGTCTCAGATGGATGGATGATGTAGAGAAAGATCGACAACAACTGGGCACCCAATGTTGGAGAAGAAAGGCGTTGATTAGGACTGAGTGGAAGGGGATTATGAGGCAGAGCCAAGCCCAACATGGGTGGTAGCGCCATAGGGATGGATTGATAAATATTTGACCCCCCCCCCCTCCTTACTTTCTTTAGTGATATTTATTTATTTATTTTTCATTTTCATTTTACTCTTCTTTTTTAAATTTTTAATTGGGAACCAGACCAATTTTTAATTAGGAACCAGACCAATTTTTAATTAGGAACCAGGCCAGTTATCTTACATCCACGAGGTGTAGTTTGTTGTTTTGATTTTTCACCCTTAAAATACAACCGTTCTAAATCACACATCTGAGGTGGGGAAAGTAAATTAAGCAACTAATCGGTGCCATTCAAATGAATAAAAACAACAAGAGATTTTACAATAAAACAATACAACACATTTTTTTTTAAATAGGCTAAAAATTAACTTTGTATGTATTTCGTCTCTGTGACAGCTACATTTCTCTAAGCTTTATACTTTAAAAGGGTAAATCTTACTGAGTTAATGTAGGGTAATAAGCTATTACATAAAAAGGTATTATGGAATTCATCAACTTCTCATGACATTTGAAAGTTTTCGTCAAAAGCATTCAACTGTTTTTTGTTTTTTTTTCTTCTTTTTTTTAAGACAAACAATTGAACTTGTTTGGATGACTTTGTATTTGTGTTGTTGAAGAGTTGTTAGTCAACTATTACTTTTTTATGTTATTCTTCTTCACATTTTCTTTGTCCCGGTTTCTTGACTCTGTGTAAATCTCTTGTTATCTTACCTTATCTTATCTGTTATAGACGCTGCTTCTTTATAGACAATTAAAATTTTTATTGCTTTCTTCACTTATCCACGATAAGCCTTGCATTTTTATTGCTGTTTTAAATGTTGATGAGAGTTCGATTTTCCCTAGTTTCCTCAGGCAACTCAATCCAAGTCCGAATTCCGGATGGGAAGAGCGATAATTCATATGTATTTGTTTTTTGCATACGGAATAAGATAATTATTTTTATTCTTATTTCTATCTGAGGGTTGTATTAGATTATTTTTGTATTGTATTTCCAAGTTATATTTAACTATATATTTATTATATATCATACCGCTTTGGTCTTTGTTCTTATATCCTCTGATGTTTCAAAGTTTAAAGGTTCAACTGACAAGAGTAACACCATTAGTTAAATCATTAAACCTTGAAACACTAGAGGATAGAAGAACCAAGAGTAAATTAGTAATTATACATAAGGCAATTAATTCTAATTTAGAAATACAACAAAAAGATAAATTAATACAACCCTCAAATAGACAAAAAGATAAAAACACTTTTCTTATTCCATATGCAAGAACAAACACATACAAGTTTTCTTTCTTTCCGTCCGGTATTCGGGCGTGGAATGGGTTGCCTGAAGAAACCAGGAAAGCCAACACTTTATCATCATTTAAAACCCTAGTAAGAATACAGGACTAAACACAAACCATAGAAATACGTAGGACGCAATAATCTTCTGTACAGAAGGAGCGTCTGTAACATATAAGATAAGATAATGTGTTACTATTGTTAGGACAAAATGTAAGTGGGACTGCAATAAGGCTTTTAGAATAAATAATATATATGTTATTAAAACAGGTTCTGTATAGGCCTGACACTGACAGTATATCATGGAACAACGAACGTTTCGTTAAAAAACCTTACTGAACAAAAAAAAGAGAGAAAAACAATTAAAACAACAACAACAAAAAATGAAATGAAAACTTAGCTGCAGTTTTTTTTTTAAGCAAGAAAGAGCAATTCTCTTAATTGTATTTTATTATTATTTATTTATTTTGTTTTCTGTGTGTTTGTGCGTGTGCTTATTTAGATCCATTAATGATTACAGTTAAATTAGCTCTCTACCCAAACGGAATTATTGGATCCAATGATAAATTATATTTATATGGGACCCCAGATTCCAAAGTGCATAAAGTTAAATTTTTTGAGCAAGTTAAAGTAAAGAGGTAAACTTTGTCAATTGTATATCAAACACAAACATAGTGTTTAGCAGCATGCTATAATGACACATCAAAAACAAAACAGCAGAACAAACAGGCGTGGCATACAGTTTAGAAAGTACGTTGAGTATGTTAATCAATTTTTATCTAATTAAAGTAGAGGATTAGGAGTTCAGTTGTTTTTTTTTTCTTTCCTGGCACTATACTTTTTTCGGTTTTTCCGTCTTTCGCCGAAAACGAAATGAGAAAAGCATTTTAAAAAATGCAGGTAAGCGTTATTAGCCTTTGATTTTTAAATATGCAATATATTTTATAATTAAATCACATGAAATGGATTAAAATATAAAAATTTTTAAAATGTATTTTATCCTTATCGTCACTAATCAAAAATCTCGCTACGTTTCTCGAACTCTCGTTCCGACATTTTACTACGGTGACCTTGTTAAGTCTAAGGCTCACGCAATGTAAGTGTTAAAATTAGGGTCTGACTTTATATATCAAAGGTTACTTTTTAAAATTTCAATGTACATGATATGTATTTATAAATAAATGTATTTAGTGCCTTAAGAGTTTGGTTCACGTTGTTTAAATTTCGTTTTCAGCGTAAGATACCGGTCTATTAACTATCACTAAGCCTATTTATTTTGTGTTCGCCATGGCCATGCTCTCCACTACTACTACACTTATTCTGTCTACTCTCTGACTTTACTTACAATTATATTATCTATGCCTACACTTTTATTGCACCAACTAATTGTATATTATTATTATTTCAAGAGGTTTCAAGATTTGTTTATCCCTCTACAAAAGTGATTTAGTATTATTTTATTACAATTTTGGTAAAAGCCTTTTTTATTAAATTTAAATGAAATTGAGTAAGACTAAGTCTTAAGTCTAAGTAAGTTTACTTTATAATTATTTTATTTTTTAAATCAAATTTAGTTGAAAAATTACTAATATTAATAATATAACTAGGCATATGAACTTATATTTAATAATATAAACTTATGATATTTATTTTTTAAAAATTCATTTTCTACCCTTCTACTTTTGTATAACTCATCTCAGGACATGAAATGACATGACATGATGAAAAATGGTCAAATAAAGGTCATTGGTGTTAAAGAGAGATAAAGTGGATAAAGATAGAATTTTAACCATTTTCTTTTAAATTGATTTCAACAGCATTTGAATTACAATTTATTTAAATTCTTTTTTTAAATTCCTTGAATCAAGCCTTGCAATCTTTAAAAGATTTGTTTTTGGTGCAGGCCTTAGTCTTAGTAAGTTAGCCTTAGCCTTAATTAAATTGTCTATAAATTTCAGATGTCTTAAAATAATAGGTATACAAGTTAAAAGTTTAAAATTTCTAGTTAAGTTACAGGAGATTTACATTACAGTATTCACAGGCCTGCCAAACTGTAAACATTGAGATTTTCCAGGAATTACAGATTTTTTTACCCCTTATTCTGGAATTCCAACAAGACCTTTAAATTTTAAAATTCCTTGGCTGAAGCGAAGTATGTCGACCATGACGTCACAACGCTACCGGTTGCTTGAAAAGAAAGTTCTATAAATTCTCAAAGGCTTATAAAAAATGGAAGGTTTTAGGGTTTAGGTTAGGTATAGCTTTAGAATTTTCGGAAAATTGAAAGTTTAGGGTTTGGGTTAGGTATAAGTATAGTATAGCTATAGAATTTTAATGTTAAAGCTTTTTCAAGGACGTTCTTTAACAACAAATAAGGCCACCGTGACGTCACGGTTGACATACTTCGCTTTTACCAATTCCTTTTTTTCACGTTATATAAATTTGTAAGTGGCAAAAAATAATCATAAAATAATATAAGTTGCAATAAGAGGAAGTGATGTATTTCAATGATGCCACTTTTTTTTTTTCCTGCACCTCTGTTATTCTAAAAAATCGTGAATGCTATTAGATTATTCATTTGTCTTTACTTGAGCATTTACCATTTTAATTAAAATTTATTATTTAATGTGTTTAAAAATGTATTTTGTAGAATAGTAATAAAAAATAAAAAAAATTCCAAGATTGAACATAGAAAAACACAAAGCATAAGACAAGATGTAATAAATAGGCTTCTGTTAAGAAAGTCTAGAAATGGTATCTATAAAGCAATTATTATTATTATTTTTATTTTTTTTGTCATTTAAAGGCTCTTGCTGGGGTAAAAATTTACCACATTGAATTGAAGTATTAAATTCTCACAGTACCAGCTTCATTCATGCTATAAATTAGCTTGATATGATCGTTCTTAACTGTGTACATTAATGTTCTTTCTCTATCCTGGTTACCAGTTTCATAGCTGGTACCCCATGGAACAGATAAGATACAGAATATAAATACTAGAACTTTGTTTTTTTAATCATTTCTAAATCCAAACTCAATGTTTGGCAGAATGATTTTCATGCTATTCATATCACTAATAAAGAATTTTGATGGAACAATATTAATCCCATGCATATTTTAATATTGTGACTTTCCATTTCAGCAGCTTTCAATTTTGTTTTAGAATGAAAAATTTACTATTCTAAATTAAAAAGATTCTTCTTCTAGCAGATGACTTTACGTTCATGCTATTAAAAAATTTAATAATTATAAATTAAAGGAAAAGATATTTTAAACTTCACTTAAAAATAAGTTTTTATTTTTGTTTACTTTATTTAATTTATTACCTACATACTTTTGAACTGTTATCTCTTAGATATTATTAATGATTTTATGAAAATATCTTGTATTCTCCATGTAAAATTCATAACAGAAATATATTTGATTGAGTTTGAGTTTGAAAAGCTTATTAGCTATGACTTTTAGTTCTAATTTTCTATCAATATTTATAATTTTAGAATTATGTCATCATTCACAGCACCAGCTTCATTCATGCCATAGTCTGGCTTGTTATGCCGTTTTAATCTGTGTACATTGATGTTCTGTCTCTATCCTGGTAGCAAGTTTCATTTCTGGAGTACCCTGGAATAGACTAGATGCTATACTGTTATGAAGTCTTCTTACTATGTGACTATGTGAAATGTTTTTGAAAAACTTTGGTTTCTAATTTGAAACTTTTTGTCCACATACAATTGTTAGCTAATTTCATTTGTAAATTCTAGCTTCTTTATGCTCTAAAGTTTTGCTCTAGTTACTCTTGGCTTGATTTGTAGTTTTGTATGAATAAGTAGCTTTAGAGAATTCCAGTTTCACAGCACCAGCTACATACACGCCATATGTTGGCTTGTTATGCCGTTTTAGTCTATTTACATTGATGTTCTGTATCCTGGTAACTAGTTTCATTTCTAGTATACCCTGGAATAGACTAGATACAAAACTATTATGCAATCTTACTATGTGATTGTTTTACATAAACTTTGGGTCCGAAGTTGCATTTTTTGTCCACATAATTTATTAGGATAGATTTATTGTAAAATCTAGCTACTCTTTATACTTTCAAGTTTTGCTCTAGTTACTCTTAGCATGATTTGTAGTTTCGTATGAATGAGTGGTTTTAAAGAATTCAGTTTCACAGCACCAGCTTCATTCATGCCATATCTTGGCTTGTTATGCCGTTTTAGTCTGTGTACATTGATGTTCTGTCTCTATCCTGGTAACTAGTTTCATTTCTAGTATACCCTGGAAAAGACTAGATACAGAACTATTATGCAGTCTTACTATGTGAATGTTTTAGAAAAATTTTGGGTCCTAAGTTGCATTTTTTTTTGTCCACATACATTTTTATTGTAAAATCTAGCTACTCTTTATACTTTCAAGTTTAGCTCCAGTTACTTTTGGCTTGATTTCTAGTTTTGTATGAATGAGTGGTTTTAGAGAATTCCAGTTTCACAGCACCAGCTTCATTCATGCCATATGTTGGCTTGTTAATGCCGTTTTAGTCTATGTACATTGATGTTCTGTCTCTATCCTAGTAACTCATCTCATTTCTATTATACTCTGGAATCTGGAATAGACAAGATACAATATTTTAATCCTCTTTTTTCTTACCTGGGGTAAATTTTTATAAATTGAAACTCTTGGGTTCTACTTTGAATCTTTTTGTCCACATACAATTGTTAGCTAATTTCATTTGTAAATTCTAGCTTCTTTATGCTCTAAAGTTTTGCTCTAGTTACTCTTGGCTTGATTTGTAGTTTTGTATGAATGAGTAGCTTTAGAGAATTCCAGTTTCACAGAACCAGCTACATACATGCCATATGTTGGCTTGTTATGCCGTTTTTGTCTGTGTATATTGATGTTCTGTCTCTATCCTGGTAACTAGTTTCATTTTTAGTATACCCTGGAATAGACAAGATACAATATTTTAATCCTCTTTTTCTTTCCAGGGGTAAATTTTTATAAATTGACACTCTTGGGTTCTACTCTGAATCTTTTTGTCCACATACCATTGTTAGCTAATTTCATTTGTAAATTCTAGCTTCTTTATGCTCTAAAGTTTTACTCTAGTTACTCTTGGCTTGATTTGTAGTTTTGTATGAATGAGTAGCTTTAGAGAATTCCAGTTTCACAGAACCAGCTACATACACGCCATATGTTGGCTTGTTATGCCGTTTTTGTCTGTGTATATTGATGTTCTGTCTCTATCCTGGTAACTAGTTTCATTTCTAGTATACCCTGGAAAAGACTAGATACAAAACTATTATGCAGTCTTACTATGTGAATGTTTTAGAAAAACTTTGGGTCCTAAGTTGCTTTTTTCTTTTGTCCACATACATTTTTATTGTAAAATCTAGCTACTCTTTATACTTTCAAGTTTTGCTCCAGTTACTCTTGGCTTGATTTTTAGTTTTGTATGAATGAGTGGTTTTAGATAATTCCAGTTTCACAGCACCAGCTTCATTCATGCCATATGTTGGCTTGTTAATGCCGTTTTAGTCTATGTACATTGATGTTCTGTCTCTATCCTAGTAACTCATCTCATTTCTAGTATACTCTGGAATCTGGAATAGACAAGATACAATATTTTAATCCTCTTTTTTTCTTACCTGGGGTAAATTTTTATAAATTGAAACTTTTGGGTTCTACTTTGAATCTTTTTGTCCACATACAATTGTTAGCTAATTTCATTTGTAAATTCTAGCTTCTTTATGCTCTAAAGTTTTGCTCTAGTTACTCTTGGCTTGATTTGTAGTTTTGTATGAATGAGTAGCTTTAGAGAATTCCATTTTCACAGAACCAGCTACATACACGCCATATGTTGGCTTGTTATGCCGTTTTAGTCTGTGTATATCGATGTTCTGTCTCTATCCTGGTAACTAGTTTCATTTCTAGTATACCCTGGAAAAGACTAGATACAGAACTATTATGCAGTCTTACTATGTGAATGTTTTAGAAAAATTTTGGGTCCTAAGTTGCATTTTTTTTTGTCCACATACATTTTTATTGTAAAATCTAGCTACTCTTTATACTTTCAAGTTTAGCTCCAGTTACTTTTGGCTTGATTTTTAGTTTTGTATGAATGAGTGGTTTTAGATAATTCCAGTTTCACAGCACCAGCTTCATTCATGCCATATGTTGGCTTGTTATGCCGTTTTAGTCTGTGTACATTGATGTTCTGTCTCTATCCTGGTAACTAGTTTTATTTCTAGTATACCTTGGAATCGACAAGATACACTATTTTAATCCTCTTTTTTACTTACCAAGGGTAAATTTTTATAAATTAAAACTCTTGGGTTCTACTTTGAATCTTTTTGTCCACATAATATTGTTAGCTAATTTCATTTGTAAATTCTAGCTATTCTTTATGTTCTAAAGATTTGCTCTACTTACTCTTGGCTTGATTTGTAGTTTTGTATGAATGAGTAGCTTTAGAGAATTCCAGTTTCACAGCACCAGCTTCATTCTTGCCATATGTTGGCTTGTTATGCCGTTTTAGTCTGTGTACATTGATGTTATGTCTCTATCCTAGTAACTCATCTCATTTCTAGTATACTCTGGAAAAGACTGGATATACTATGTTACTTATCTAAAATGCTTATTTGTTTAAATTTCTAATATAGTTAATGCATAATATATTTTAATTTTTAAAAAATATTTCAGATTATTATACCATGGCACCCCCATCATTTTCTGACTTGGGCAAATCTGCAAGAGATGTTTTCAGCAAGGGGTTTAGTAAGTGGAATTTTACAGCGAAAAGTTTAATATTTGCGAAGTATTTTTTTTTTTTTCCTCCCACTTTAACTTCTCCAATACATCTTAAATTTAATTTAGTTTCATTATGAATGTTTAATATTATTTTTAATTTGTATTTTTTTTAGACTGGGGTTTCTTTAAGTTAGACGCCAAGACAAAGACCCAAAACAATGTTGAGTTCAAGGCATCACTTAGCTCTAACAGAGACAGTGGAAAGGTAGCCGGAAGCCTTGAGACCAAATACAAATGGTCTGAGTATGGTGAGAAATTAATAATTTACAAAACTTCAATTATTTTATAATGCAACCTGTGTTATTGAAACTATCTTTTTTTCTTTCCTAAATTTTAATTTCTTTTTCTAATTTAAACAGGTTTGACATTTACTGAAAAGTGGAATACAGAAAATGTACTCAATACAGAAATTAAAATAGAGGATCAATTGGCTGAGGGATTAGAGCTGACCTTTGATACTTCATTTGCACCAACAACAGGGTAAATGAGAAATTGTTCCAGAATAAGTTATTTGTTTTTGGAAAGATTCAATTTCACAAATTTAAAAAAAATAATTTGCTTCAAATGGCAGTGTAATTTATGAACGAATTTTGTTATGTTTGACTGCACATGAAAACTGATTAGCAAGTATTTGTCTGAACTGTGTGAGCTGAATGCACATGGGTGTATGCTACAAGGGGGACTTTGCCTTAAAGTGATCATTAAAAGATATATTATATTTTTACACACATCACACCTTTCATCATAAAATTCAGTTTCAAGACAGACAGTATAGAATTTAGGAAGCATAACATACCTTCCTTTACTTTCTAAGCCGTCTTAAGCAGGGCAAATCCCTTATAACTTTTAATGACATAAACAATAAACCATATGGACTGAATTTAATGAAATTAATTACTGAAAAAAATCCCTAATATTTTAATTAATGTGATCTTTGTAGAGGGAAATTTCCCCAATAAATTTAAAGTGTCTTTCAAATCCATGAACAAGAGATTTCGAGCATGGTCGATCAAATTTTAAAATTCCACTCCGCCAAAGAATTACCTACTATGCTACAAGTACTTTTTAAAAAAAACTTTGCATCATGTGTTGACAAGCATTCCCGACTCATATTTATGAGTAATCTCGGTTGTACTCATCTGTTATAGCTTTGTTATTCTTTTATCTATGAGTCTTATAGCAGCGGTTCCTAGGGGTGTGCCGGATCCGTTTTTTTCAACCGGATCCGGTTCCGGTTTTTCTTATGCGAAATCCGCCGGATCCGGATTATTCCGGATTCCGGATGTTTCTATTTATATTAATTATAAGGACAAAGAAAGCTATAAAAGCATATGACCGCGTGACCTATCGGCATTTTCTGATCACCGGTTTATAGTATGTTTCAGCATTCAAAAAACTTATCGGCGCATGCCACTTAGTGAAGTGCATGTACCTATATTACGATAGGTATTTGAAAGACGTAGCAAAGATACCGGGTGATTAATCGGCCCACAAATTTGAGTTCGGTCTTTTAGTGACAGTTTTCCTGCTAGTCAAAGGCATTTGATTATCACATTAATAGTACGGCGAGTGTGGCTCAACCCTATTTGAACAGAAAAAACGGGGAGGGGAAACGTGTGCGCCGCAAAATTCAATTATTCTGGCGAGTTGGCGATAGAAAAATAATGCTTTTTAAAAATAAATTCCATTTTATCATCATTGTTTACTCCGTAGCTTTATAATTTTAATATTAATTTTAAAGCGTGATTTGACTGAGCTGACCGGCATCACACACGAGAGGTAAACATGACGTCACAACGGACGGGGCGAGGGGTTGGTTTTTGAAACTAATGAAAAATGCCTCGCTAACTTTAACGAGCGATTGAACCGGTTCTCATATTTAGACCGGTGAACTACGAGTCCTCAAAATAAAATATTAAAAAAGACAATTAACCATTACTGTTAGCCGGTCCTAAAAAACGAGCGGTCTTAACAACCTTAGTATAAACTCCACTTCAATTTCAAGCATTCAATGTGGCGAAATATTTTGTAACAGCTGAGCGCCGCGGCTACGTCATACCGTCGTTTAAACCAAAGAGCGTTAGGTAACCAAGTGGTAACCGACCAGCCAATCAGAGAGGGCGCAATGTCCCTAAAAGTATTCATAGATAGGCTAGGTCAGCACAGGCCTGCTGGCTTGACGCAATTTGATGGTCTTCTGCCATGCTCGGTAAGGTGGCGGGCTGGCGGCCAGGCGCTTGGGCAGTATAGTTGCTTATTATTTCTGTTACAACGTCATTGGTGATTGCGGTTAAGATGACGTCACGAATAATAATTACTCATCCCCGCACTATCATGTATGGGATTGGGCCGATTGGCCACTATTAGCGGTGCTGACTCTAGCCTCTGGTATGTTCGGAATATTAAACATTAAACAAGCTCAACGCTCGCGAAACAATCGATTAATGTATCGTTATCGTGTGGAATTCGGGAAAGAGAATTACTTTTATTTCAGATTATGATCCAGTGAGTCACAAAATCTGGCAAATTCCGAAATCCGGTATATTCCAGATTCCGGTTGTTCCGGTTACATGTAAATCCGGCGGAACCGAATTTCACAGGATAGTGCAAAATCCGGCGGAACCGGATTCCGGCACACCTCTAGCGGTTCCCACCCTGTGGATTGTGACCCCTTCGTGGTCACCAGCTGTTGGAAAAAAATATTCACAATAATGCAAATTTGCTTGATTTTGTAAAAACATTGCAAATGACTTATTTAAATTTCACGAGGGTCGCTGGTCACATGTCGTTAAAAAGACAGTCACCACCCAAAAAAGGTTGGGAACCACTGTCTTACAGCATATAAAATGCTTGAGATAACTATTTATTATCTTTTTTCAACAGGAAGAAGAGTGGGAAAGTCAAGACAGCATACAAAATGGATTATGTACATTTAAATTGTGATGTGGACTTCGATTTTGCTGGACCAACTGTTCATGGTGCAGCTGTCTTAGGGTGAGAATGACTGCTAATTTCCTTTAAGGTGTTTTTTTTTGTTTTTGTTTTTTTGTAAAAATTTTGAAATCGGTATGCCCTGGTCAGTTCTCAGTTTTCTGCATCATTGGTATTTGGTCTTGCTCCCAAAGTGACACAAGCACAAGTCTGTTTGCAAAAATTCACTTATGCTTCTGTGAGTTAAGACATTTGAGCTTTAAAAAACTTACTCAACACCATTCTTCTAATATTAGGACACTTGCAAAATGAAATAAAATTGCAATGGAAAATTTTGGCTGTTGGCAAATTTAAATAATGTATGTATCCTAAATTTAAAATTTAATTTGCATGTATGTTTTTTAAGTCTATATCCTTTTGTTAAATAACTAATTTTTAATAAAGTATCATTATATTTTTAGATATGAAGGTTGGTTAGCTGGTTACCAGTTGTCATTTGATACTTCAAAATCCAAACTTACACGTAGCAACTTCGGCTTTGGTTATGCTGGAGGAGACTTTTCATTCACAACCTTTGTGTAAGTATGAATTTCATCTTGTTCTTACTGATCATTTAATGCACATATTATTTGTAAAAGCATATAGTATTAACTAAGGTTGTTAATGGTTAACCGGTCCTCAGATCAGGACAGGTCCTGTTTAATCAGGACCGGTTAACCGCAACTTCAATTAGTCTGTATTAGCTTGTTACCCAGAGTTAATTTTTTGTTGTTACGACAGACATGTCGAAGGTATTTGACTTAAAATTACCACATTCATACAATAATCTATATTTATTTCGTGTGGGTTCAAAAAGGAGCACATCACATTAGAACTGAACACCAGCGGGAGGTGACGTCATTTGTTCCTTGATGTCACCATCTCACGATGAAAGTTGAAAATTTGATACACACTCTCTTTATTGGTTCTCAAAAATTTTTTAAACTGTTGAAGTCGCAAAGCGTTGTAATGCGTCCCTGCCCGCTATCCTCAAAGCGTCCCTAGATACCACTCTCGTTACAAATGAGATCTCTTGGGAAGTAAAAACTCTTCAATGCTTGAAAAATGATGTATTCTACTTCCGGCAATTGCGGCCGTTGCCCGTGCTAGTGTTATCGCTCGATTGGCGATGTTTTTTTTGTAGTGTTTATGTTGTTTTTTTAAGCAACGGTTTTCCTATAATTTATTATAAAAATTATAGTACTTAACTACAGGTAAATATAGTATATAACTTAAAACAGTGTTTTGGTCGCGTAAAATAATCATTCTTAGCCTAAAAACGAAGTCAGTATGACAATATTATAAATGGATTTTACGCATTTTTTTAAATTTCATAATCAGGTGATCTTAATACGGGAAATCCTCACGGGAATGAGGCGGAATATTATTGAAAACCTTAAGCAACTTTAAGTTTGAGTTTAAGAATAAATTTTTTAATTAATCTTCTTTTTTTGTGTGAATTCGCTGTTTTGGCAGTAACGCAGCAGAGGTGAACACTCCATATTAAATAGTATTAACCAAAATATAATATAAAGCCATTTGAAAAAGATGATATAACTTGAAGCATCCCCTGAAGCATTACCTACCATTTAACTCTTAGCTGTTGTTTTTTTCAAGAGCAAGCAAAGATTCTTGTGATCTCTATATTTATTCTTGAATTTTAAAAAATGCCTTTAAGCTCCCATACGGTAATCATAGAAGAACTTAATTTTTCAGAAACAATACATCAAAGGATGGCAAGTAAGAGCAAGTCTTGTGTTATTTATTTTTTTAAACCTTTTATTTGTATTTCACAATTACATCTGCTTTTGACATTTCATAATTAAAGAGGAGAAAAAATGTTTTAATATTCTATTTTGTATTATCCAGGGCTGTTTATGATTAATTTAAATTTTATCGTTAACTTTTAAAAAATCAACGATTGATTAATCGTTAATTTTGGTTTAAGCCGAAAATTGAAATTTATGGTGTAATAGGTAACATTTATAATACGTACTTGTCGCAAATCAAAATAACACTGAATGTCTTCTTTGTATGTAATCTTTTAACAACGCAAACAGACAAGTGTATTCACATTTGGTTGAAGTGATGAGCGGGTCTAATTGACAATAATATAACCAGAAGAGATGAACAATCATTCACATAGCTTTAGATTGTCTCGGCTTAACTCATTAGCTCCTGATGCGACTAAATGCGTCCTTATAGGGGTCCGTACGGATGCGTCCAAATGCGACTGTTCGCCTAGCGACGCACTCTGGCATATTTCGTTAAAAATTGCATTGAAATCTCACTTTCCTCGAGACTTCCGGCTTTTGTGGGATTCTACGAGATTTCAATAAAAATTACCGGATGTTTTTATCTTGTTTCACTTTTGATCCATGTGTGAATTAGTTTGGCGCGTCTCTATCGAGTGTGAATTCACCCGAGGTGTCAAAAATCGCGATATCGCTCTTTAATCGTCATTATTTCGCAGTGCACGTTATATTATTATTATTAAGCTTAATTCATTCCTGGATGTGTTAATCATTTTATTTTTTAAGATAAAAGAATATATTTAGAAAAGAAAGGCATTTTCCTCATGAAATCAAAAGCTTAACGAAGTTGCTTCCCTTTTGTCCGGAATATGGAATAGATACGGAAGCCACACGATTTCTCTCTAATGACACATAACTTTAATCAACATTTTGAACAGTCACTTCAGTCAACTATTCAGTCCGGAAATTAGTTTAAATATATCGGCAGATATTTTACTTTTTGACTTCCGGTACATTTATAAGCAGTGGGTGGTTCTTTTAATCGTTAAAAAAATGAAATCGTTAAAATGTTTTTACTAAACAATTAATCGTTAATTTCCGCAGCCCTAGTATTATCCAGGGATTTGGTCAATTAATTCAATGGTTAAATCTGGCTTTCATTTGAAATTTTAAAATGCTGTTTATGTGATAATTGAAGGATTTAGACATTACTTATTAACAAATCCTAATTAAAATCAGTGTTCATATCGTGTTTTCATTAAACTGGTGATTTGATTTTTTAAAATTCTTTTTTTTCCCCCTCAATGATCACCCTAAATAAGGCTAATAAATCTGCAGTATTCATTTAGTTTACATTTGCTTTTGATTGCTTTGGTGATGTTTGTCATAATTTATGACATCATTTTGTTCATTGTTTTACCAGTTGTATTTTCCACTTGAACCAGTGAATAAAGGAGTTAAGAACTACTGTTTTTTTTAAAATATTTTGAATCTATATATTTCACTCACACTCAGAGCAGTGCTAGACATATAAGATATAGTCAAATGCACTACTCTGGCTGTACCGTATCGATGCCTGCACTCCCATTCCTGTCTTTCCGACAAAAATAAGCTTTTCAAATTGGGGCGGCTGACAAAATTCTGCCCAATGAAATATAGCAGAAGCATCAAAATTGGATTTATTTCAGTTCTTTATTAAATCATTTTTGGCATAAAACCTACAGATGACTTCACCATGAAGTAAATGCTATTTGCATATGCTTGACTCATTAAGAAAAATAAATTGTGCGATAAGTTATTTTAAATTATAACAATTTTGTAATAAAGAACTACTAAAAGTGAAGCATTTAAATAAACAGCTAAGGAACCCCAATATCCCAATAACAAAACCCACCACTATATTCTACAGCTTTATATAAGCAAACAATAATTTCAGATGCTGATTCAAGGCCCTTACCTATTTTTTAAAGATAATTTTGCAAGTGTCCTTATTTTTAGCTGTCCAGCCCCATCTTCTGCTATCAAATTATCAACTGACCCTATTTTATTATTTTTTTAAATTAGTTCCTTGAAGTCACCTGCAAAACCCACCCCTAACATTTTGGCATACTTTTTCATTCAAAAGTTACTTTTAAAAATGCAAAACCCATTTTGTATTTACTGAAGTTGGAATTCTTCCTCTCGCATGCAGTTTATCTAGAAAATTATTCATATTGATGAATCACTGAATACTGTTTAAACTTCAGTCACCTATTAGGTGTTACATTTTTTTGTACATGCAATAGATAGGTGATACAGGGAATATATGATTTACAATAACTATTTGGCTCACATATCTCAAAGCATTGACTACAGATTATTATGTATTTCTATTAATTTACTACCTGTACTATTTTGTGGATAAACAAGCATATTATAGGAATTTCTAATTACACTTTTCAGTAATGATGGTCAAGAATTTGTAGGCTCAGTCCACCAGAAAGTTAGTGACAATTTGGAAGCAGCTGTAAACCTTTCATGGGCTGCTGGAACCGGAAATACATCATTTGCTGTTGGTGGAAAGTACAAGTTGGATGGTGATGCTTCAATTAGTGTAAGTTTTCTGGATTTTCATGTGTTTATGAACATAACCATTAATAGATTACCATATGTATTAACTCATCTGTTCTTAACTCACAACTGCACTAAACTACTTCCTCTTGCTCCTCCTCTTCGTACAACATTTTTTATTTGTTACTGTAGTTGCTCATTCCAGAGAAGCGCGATAATGCGTGATTTACATTTTTTTAAAACCAAAAGCGCGACAATGCCCGACTTGATAGAACTCCCTTTAGAAACATAAATAAAAACTCTTCAGTGTGTGAAAAATGATGTTTTCGACTAAGCTTGTTAACCGGCTAACTGGTCCTCAGACCAGGACCGGTCATTTTTATTCAGGACCGTAGGACCGTGTAACCCAAAAGAAAACAACAACAAAAACAAAACAAAAACCTAGCGAAAACGTAGTGAAAAAAACAACACAAGCGGTAACGCGCCTCTCCCTCTCGCTTTGTCGCGGTGAGTAAAAGCGATACCAAGATCTAGCTGGTTAGTTGTCGAGCCACTGTGACTGTACGAGAGCTAACACATTGCGTGTTTGATGTCAACACTCGGCGTACTATTACTACTATTAATGTGGTAATCAAATGCCTTTGACTAGCAGGAAAACTGTCACTAAAAGACCGAACTCGAATTTGTGGGCTGATTAATCGCCCGGTATCTTTGCTACGTCTTTCAAATATATTGAATAACTTATAGATTGATATCATGGATTGTATATAAAAGGAATTAGATTAAAAGCTTTTAAGAACATAAAATTATACATTGCTGGGGCAATATTTGAAAATTAAATGATACAGATTAAGTAAGGATACTGATCTAATGCATTGTACAATTATATTTTCTCTAGGCTAAAGTGAACAACCAAAGTCATGTAGGCATTGGCTACACACAGACTTTAAGAGATGGTAAGGATGATTTTTTTATCTAAGGAAACAAAAAGTTTTTTTTTTAAATCTACAATTTAGTTGGATCTGCTACTGTCCCTTGAGTCTTTCAATCCAAAGAATTAGGTTGCCCATTCATTTACTTTTAATGGGAAGTTTAATGCTTTAAAAAAAATACAATTATAATTCCTTAAAATGTGCATGTCTGATATTGAAATTGTAATTAAACATATAGATAAGAAACAAATCTAATAAAAGTTTTGGATGGAAGTGCTGTGACTTATTTTTTAATTTTTTTATTGTAGTCAGTACTGGTAATTAAAATAAATATGTTCAGATATCAAAAACATTTTAATCTAGTCTAGGTTACTAAAATCATAATGGTTCCAAATATACTTCTCTTCTTGATGACCCTTTCAGAACTAGCCAATGGAGGCATAAGTATGTCATTTTGCTGATGAGTTTTTTGTTTGGTTTTAATTTTGTTAAATTTGTATTGAAAGTTTTTAACAATTGAAGGAACTTTGTATTTGTTTTAAGCTGAGATTTATTATCCCTAGATAACTAAATTATCTTGAGTATTTTGGAGTTTAATTCAGAATAATATTCTTAATAAATTAATACTTTTAGTTAGTTTCGTGGTATCAGTTAACTTTTTTTTACACAGTTTCATGGTATTAGTTCACTTCTATCTTCTATTTGTTCCAATTTTTTATTTATTTTTTTTAATAGGAGTGAAGTTGACTCTGTCTGCTTTGATAGATGGTAAAAACATCAACCAAGGAGGTCATAAGGTAAATTCATAATATCCAAAACAAAATTTGAGTATTCCTCATACAGCTCATGATTTTTAAAATGATTTTCAATGTATTTGCTATCTCCTTATAGGGTCATATGTATAGTTAAGAATTTGTTTTCTTTTATCAGGTTGGCCTTGGCTTGGAGTTTGAAGCTTAAAAGTGAAGTAGTAATAGATACTAGTGGTGTTAGGGAGACTGTGAAACTGGCTGGCTGGAATTTTCTGTTTACATTTGCCCTGTTTTCAGATGAATTACTAGAGGTCTACATTAGTGTTGTAACAATAAATCTTCCAGCTGAGCTGACATTTTTCCATTTTCTTTTTATTCTGAAAATGTAACATTTAGCTTTTTAACTAAATCTAATTTATATCATAATGGAAAATAACTTAAAATTTCAAGCTTGTTAACCTAGTTGTCTATTTAACCTTGCTTACAAATGATCAGTCTGCTGAGCCAACTGAATTTATCATGGTGTTATATTGACATGAACTATACAATAAGTATATAATTTTAAAAAAAGAAGGGACCTAGTGCTTTACCATGGGACAGTTAAAGAACCAGACATAATGACACAGATTTCAGGAGGTTCAGCTTGTTTAATCAAATGCACCAGTATTTTTTTTATACCTGGCCATGTTCACACCTTAGAAAGGACTCTTATAAGTGATTTTTAAGTAGTTACTGATCAAAGATCTATGGAGAAAAAGATGTCTCAATAGAAATTTTTAAAATTTCATATTGTTTGGGAGGACATTTAATTTAAGTGCGCTGGACAAAGGTTGTATCTGAATCTTAGAATTTTATTTAGCTTGTTTTTGTATTTAATGTGATTCCTCTCTGGAGATATTTATTCATACCAGAATGATGGATCAGATAGTTTTTTCTTAATTATTAATCATCTTGGACTTGATATATGGTCATGTCTGTATATTTTTTTTAGTATGTTTGAGGAAGAAAATAAAAACATATTTTGAAAACTTGTTCATTTTGAATTTATTAATAAAAGAACCTTACTATTACTATAGTTATTTAGATTCAATTGAAAATGAAAAACCACTCCTGTGGTTTACTGATGTTGATGCAAAGTAAACATGTTAAATCACTCAAGTTTTAGTTTAAAAATGAAGTAAAAACTCAAATTAAAAGGACAGCTTAAACTTTTATCTTCTTACATTTCAAATCACTGAAGTAGTCTAATGCACAAACTAAATTACATTGTCAATTTTTATTTCACATTACAAGAAATACCTTGTCATCTTATATTGCTAGTAAATATGCAGTGATTTAATTTTTCAATGAATGCCATAATTGTCATAATAAAAGGTCATGTTAAATATATCAGATCAAGGTGCTAATATTTACACTTGGTCAATGCCAGTTAACATACAAATACCTTAATAAAATATAGACAATTAAATATAATGCTGTGGTCTCATTATGACCAAGTTGTCTAGTTTTAAATTACATAAAATGTATCAGACAAAATCATCCAAGATGTAGGAAACTTATGTTTTAACTTAAAATAATACATGTATCATGTATGTCACACAACAAATGTGTTAGCTCCCCATAATGTAATTGTAAAGAACATTACAAAGTTAATAGAATAGTATTAATTATTAATAGAAATGAAAAGGCTGGGTCCTCCTGTCTTAAAGCAAGTTTTTTTAATGAAGTTTTATATAACAGACTTGTTCATTGCTATTTCCTTAGTCTGGTGGCTATGGTTTGAATTCAGTTGTCAAAGTCTATAATCAAAATACCATTTATTAAATGTATCAAGTTTCTCCAAAAGGCGACAATTAGAAAAATCATTCAGTCAAGCCTGCAAAGGCATTTTTCATCTGAAAAAGCATTGATAGCTGCTTAAATGCAGCAAGGCTTTGTCCAAAACTTCTAGTACTAGTATGTCTTGTTATTTATTACAGTTACAGACGTTCCTTTTCAGAAGATTACTGCGTCCTACGCTTATCTGTGGTTTGTTTGTGATACTACATTTTTATTAGAGCTTTAAATGTTGATAGTGCTGGTTAGCAACCCATTCCACGTCCGAATTCCAGACGGGAAGAACGAGAATTGGTATGTGTTTGTTAATGCATACGAAATGAGAAACGTGTTTTTATCCTTTTATCTGAGGGTTGTATTGTATCATTTTAGTGTTGTATTTCCAAGTTAGAATAAATTGCCTTATGTATTATTAGTACTTTGCTTGTTATGCTTATCTACTGAAACTACTTTAAGTTTAAGTCCTTGGCGATATCATAATCTATAATCTGCAACTCAATTACTGCAGCCAAACAGTTAGGTTTGGTAAATACATACATTTGTAGATAACGGAGATTTTATGTAAATATCTCAGTTTTTGAAACAGTAAGGGCCGTCCATAAAGTATGTCATGCTATTTTTTTACCATTTTAAACTTCCCCAACCCTACAGTACGTCACACTTTCGAACAAAAATATTTTTTTATTAACAAAATAATTAAAATTTAATATAAAACACCACGAGGTACATAATGCCGGCAATCAGCTGTCGCTCTTATTTTACACCCCCTTCCCCCCCCCCCCCCCCCCGGAGCGTGACGTACTGTATGGACGGCCCCATACATAAAAATGTGATTGCATTTGGCAGCATTGTTTTATATGCAGGGGCGTCACTAGGGGGCGAGCTGCCCCAGGTGACACCAAAATGTAAAATTATGAATGTTTCCAATGTTTGGCATTGGAAAACTCGCAGGAGTTCTATGGGTTAAGTCAATAGGGGTGACACCATGAGCTACCGCCCCGGGTGGCACCAACCCTAGTGACTTCAGTCTGTTGATGATTAGCATATCGCAGCTATTCCCAGAATAGAAATGACAAGAGTGAACCAGATTGTGAAGAACGCTCCGTGCTTGGATTCTCTCCTAATACTCATATGATCTCTCGGGATCGCTCAGTCCTCCTGTCCTGTGTTTTTAGACTTCAGGCTACTGTTATAATAACTTAATAACGCCACTTAACTTGTATTTACTTAAAGGCGAGCCTTGATACTATTTATAATTAGTACTAAATCGACTGCTTTGAGCTTAAAGCAATAAACTTGTTAGATTTTATTAATCAGGAAATATTTTCAATGGTAGGTTTTAAACAAATTGCAAGCACACCCTTTTACCCAACATTGCAAACTCATTTGCTGTAACGGATGTTTTATTTGGTAATTATTTTTAATCATTTACCTTTAATTTATTTAAAACATTATCTTTTTATGGAAGATTATGCGACCCTCGCATTACATGGGATGAATGTGTTCTTACTCACATGCTGAAACTCGCCGTTCCCACTGGCAAATGATGTTAAGTTTTTAAAAGCCTTACTCGGGTCTGTTTTTGATGTTATGACATTTATGTTTATAGCTGACTGGTATATCCTAGAACAGGGTTGCCAACTCAATAAAATAACATTTACTGACAAATATAAGAACTCTCAACAACATTTATGGACAAAAACAATTTTTGCGGACACATTCAACATAAAATGTTGACCTTAAAACGAACGAATATGAAGCATAATCCAAGCATTTTAGCTAAAAAATGTAAAATATCCTTATGAGTAGACAATTTGTTTCTCAAGTTGGTTCTCAATAAACTAACAGCAGAAAAAAACGCGTTCTACTTCTGATGTTCCTTGTGGAAGCGCCAACATTGTTAGTGAAAACTTTGAAAGTAGCGGAAATCTGTACTCTTTGTTTTCGATATGTAATTAACACAAGGCTACAAACGCTACCTAATTTTCCTTTGTTAAATAATACATTTTTATAAAAAAGGAACATTGTTGACGTCAACTTTTCTTGATCTCCCCCCCTTCCCCCTTGTCAACAATTGTCAAAAATTTTCAGACCCCCTCCCCCCTATTTTGTTGACGTAATTTATGGACAGCCCCATAGAGATGACGCCGTTGAGACAAACGAAAATCTTTTTAATTATCATCTTGACGTAATCAGTTAATTAGTCTTTTAGATATAGATCTATAAGAAAATGAGGTTAAATTGCAGTATCGTTAGCATCATTGAAACATTTAACAGCACATTTGAAAAACTGTGACTATTTATTTAAAGAAATTAACATGTGAAACAAACTCTCAGTTGTAAATATAAAATCGCATGCATAATCGTAAACAAGGATAAGACTAATAATCACACAACACATGAAGCTGGCTTAATGAACTATAGATCATGATTTTCATGTCTTTGTAGAATAATTAAGCTTAAATTAGAGAAATAGATGTTTGCTCAAATAAAGTAAAATTATTATGGCATTCATTACGAGGCGGATGCTTTGCGGGTAATCTTTAGAAATCTTATCTTATCTTATCTTATATGTTACAGACGCTCCTTCTGTACAGAAGATTATTGCGTCCTACGTATTTCTATGGTTTGTGTTTAGTCCTGTATTCTTACTAGAGTTTTAAAATATGTTAAATACGTTACAAACGCTCATGTTTGCCTTTGGGTAATGCGCACCGACTCTTTTCGAGAATTTCGAGCATGTTTCACGGCAAACCCCAAAGATTGCAAGATTAGAGCAAGATTTAACATTAGATTCAGTTTTGCAATGTACAACGGCTTTATGACTTAATTTTACAAACTGTTGCTGGGCCTAAAGAAAACACTTAAAGATTCACAGCGTGAAAGCTCCACCTTAATCCGAGGTGTGCGTTTACTTGGGCCTAAATGAGAAACATGTCATCACATGGACAAAGGACTTTCACCATTTATCACACCTTCTTAAGTTCTTATACATTCAAATTAGTTTTTTTTTTTTTAAATAATTTATTTATTTATTCTCTTCAACTCAACATTTTAAAAAGTTTTTTTTTTTTTTTTTTTNGGGGGGGGAAACAAAATTGACAAAAATAGCGTGACGTACTTAATGATATAATCTGAACATTACTGTTAGAGTTTACTTTGGGTTCAGCAAATGTGTTTAATTTAAGCGGTGACACATTATAGGTTTTAACTTTTCATTTCATCAAACAGCCAGTTTGTTTTAAGGACATAGCTTCAAACATTAAACTTTTTAAAAACTAAAAAAAAAATAACGGAACCAAACAATGATATTATAGAACTTGCAACATTAAGTTATTTTTTTAGATTTACCAAAATATTTATATCACGTGACTAAACGTGGCTTCCAGTAACGTGCCTTACACGATTCTGTTATTTTCTGCTCATTGGGGGAAATTTTATGTTCCACGCCTCTTAAACACAGAGTCAGTAACTTTGGTCATTTGCTGGTTTTGTATGGGTCAATTTTCTTGCGTTTAATGAAATTTTCAATTGCCAGACAGCATGAGCCTAAAAAAAAAGATACCAGGTGCCGTGTTGGATATGCTCCATGACAACCCATCGACTCCTAGTTCATCTGTCATCAACTCTGCCGGCTCCTCAACGCGAGATAAGTTCCGTGTCATCGGCAGCCGCATTCGGCCACCACCATGCCCTCGTAGTTGTAGTCGAACCGGATGTTGCCGTTGTCGTTGTAGATGACGGAGATGGGCATCAGCTTGGTGGGCACGCAGCAGGCGCGGTTTGCGAGCTGCGGGTAGTTGGTGTGCAGCAGCGTCTGGACTATGGCGTGCTTGGTCGGCGTCAGATGGTCGCTCATGGGGTAGGTGCACCTGCCCACGCACTCGAACGCCTGAAAGTACAATTTGATACGTTGGAAAAATTTAAGCGATCTTTGGGGGGGGGGGGGTGTTATTGATACAACGTGTTAAAAAAGTTTTGTTGCAAATACACTGGCTGGTTCGATACACGATTACCTTTTTTTCCTAGGACTTAATCCAGGCTCAGCTTCTGCTCTTATGTCAGCTCCTATTTCCGATAATTCACACAACAACAAACAAACAATAAAACAAACAAACAAACAAAAAAACAGATAGAATTATCATTTGTTTATATAGTTTTGTCATTCGCTTACTTTTGTTGGCAGGTTGTTATAAGGGTTGTCCATAAATGACGTCACGCGATTTTGGCCGATTTTATTTACCCCTTCCCCCCTCGTCTCACGTCGTCACAAAAACTTAGACCTCCCCCCTTTCAAAGCTCAGAAAGCTTTGCATCACACTC
>MUZC01004499.1:279550-294168 GCA_002072015.1 Radix auricularia | reverse complement strand
AATATTTAATTGGGTAAGATTGAGGCTAATTGGCGCATATTTACTTTTAAAGAAAATGGAACCTTTCTAAACTTTTAAATTGTATTTTGCTATAACAAAATCACACGAAGATGGCTCGAAGTCACTGTTAAATTACTATAGAAATAAATGTGAAGAAATTATTTAAGTGCAGACGACATATCAATTTTACATTTTAATATAAGCTTTTATACATCTACGTATATAATCGGATGGAGGCAAATTTTATACGGGCTTATAACAAGTCAAAATTACGGAAAATGAAATTTCTTAAAATAGGAAAATTAACACGGAACCGCTTTTGAAGCATTCAACGAGTGATTTAGCATAAAAACAATTGCAAATATTTGTTAGGAGTAAGATGTATTTCTCTTAGGTGCTTACTTAATACAAGTAAGTGTTTTGGATCGATTTCATCATAAACTGACATTAAGGAAATTCGTATGGAAAGTAAACGCTCAGGGATTTTAAATAATAAAATGGTAAGTGTATAAGCATTTATACACTGTTGTAAGAGTGGGGTTAAATAGCGGAATTGTAATTTTTATAAAGAGGGGCAACTTTGTGAACTATTTGAGCTATTTCATTTCTTGGGTCATGAGTTTATAATATCGCCGAGCCCTGAGTGGCACTATTTCTTAGCCACTGATAATATCCTTTTTGCAAAGATTAAGAAAACCAGCAGTGTAAGATTTTAAGCCCAAACCTTGCGATTCAACGTGTGTTTTTAAAAAACAAATAGACAATATTAAAAAATCTCCCCAACCCTACACATCCCAATGACATAAGTATTAAACAGCTCAATAGAAATAAATCTGATTTGTCCTAAATAAAAGTCATGCATAAAATGTAAAGGAATGGATGGTGTGGATTAATTGGTAGATGAATGAAAAAGCTTACGTAAAAAAAGACTTATTGCTAGGATAATGCAATATTATGGTACGTGCTATGGTTAAAACTAGAGTTGTCTATTGGTGCAAGTTTGTGTGTGTGTGTGTGGAGGGGAGGGGCTATGTCCGTATGTGTGTGTGATTTGGTTATTTCTATGTCTGCTAATGTTGCGCCTCTAACATGACAACCAGTATTTTAAAAAGTATATATACAAACAAAAATAATAATAAATTTCTACGGTGTAGATAGAAAGGGGTCGAAACGTCCGGGGTCGAAACGCCTTAGGGTCGAAAAGTCCCTTGGTGGAACTGTCCGGGATCGAATCGCCCCGGGGTCGAATCGCCCCGGGGTCGAATCGACTGGAGTCGAACCTTCCATGGTCGAACCGACCAGAGTCGAAACGACCTGGGGACAAAACGTCCTGTGGTCGAACTGCCAGGGTCGAAACGTCCGGGGTCGAATCGTCCGGGGTTGAAGTGTCCAACCACCAAATAGAAAATACTTTTTGCACAACTAAAGTAAACCAGCAGGGTACATTTTCAGCTCAAACCTTGCGATCGATTTAAGGTGTTTCTTTAAAACAAATTAACTCATACATACCTTAATTTAGCATCAATATTCACATAATTAATATCTGGCCCTTATAAAAAAAAATCCTATTAATTTGACTAAAGCCATGCTTAGCCTAGAAATAGAAATAATGTTTTGGAGAGATTTTCCCATGAAAAAAAGTAATATTAAAACATGTATTTTACTCTAAGAACTAACGAATGATGAAACATCAATTTTGAAAAATTTATATGACACACGCTTTGCGTAAAAACTGTTCTTTAAGGTGTAAATATATCAAGTGTAAAGAAAAATCACGGGTAATACGACTTATAAATAAGATCTACAATAAGAAAGTGCGTGTTATGTCGAAAAAACACACTGACAACAACTCATTTTGTGCCAAGCTGTTTTGAGTTTATTAGTTGAATAGTATACAACGGGAATAAAGATTGATATAAAGTGAATTGTTACTATTAGAAAAAATGTGCGGGAATATATAATGATTGACATAACATTTATAAGGAGATCAATTTCTCACCATTTTCTTAAAAAGCAGCATTGTTCTTATGTTTTTATTCACGTTAAAGGAACATGTGCCTTGATAACAAATAAACCATATTTTCCTCTCTCCCCAAGCCACAATATTCACAAATATTATCTGGCTAAAAATATCCTATTCGTCTTGAACTAATTTCATGCTTAGACTATAAATGAAATGAGTGTTTTCTAAGAACCAAAGGAATCATGTGGAAAGATATTGTTTTCATGTTTTGATTCACGTGAAAAGAAAGTGAGCCTTGCCCGTTAGAATTTTTTAACTGTTAACGACATTTGTTATTCTGGTAGAGTATATAGCAAGCGTTATTATAGGGGTTCGAGCATGCTGAAAGAAAGCCACCAATCGATCTGAATGGAAGGATGAGGTTCAGCAAGCCAGGGCCCTACATGGGCTGTAGAGCCAAGGATTTTAATGATGATGCTATATTAAAGCAGAAATACCAACATTGATGGCTAATATTTAAATTAATAATATTTTTATTTTTTCTCGACACACATATCGTTGTTTTTATTAAAAAGGGGTTTAATTTATCACTACCCTAATTTCCAGATGCGTTTACATTCATTTTTAATGAGAATTTGAGACCCAAAACCAAACAAAGTTATTCTTATTGTGCCTACCCCGTATTTTGCTCGTAAATAATATAAAAGCCCAGGTCACTCACTCACTGGATGTGGAACGCTGAGGAACGATGTACAACAGTCTACAGCAGTTAGTTGAAAAATCGTGTGGTGATTAGCGCTGTAAAAATATTTAATATGATGACGTCATTGTTTGGTGTGCATCGGTGCGCAAAATACAACCCCTATTATTAAATACTTTGCGTACATTTAAGAAAGTTTAATATTTCGTATTTATCAAAAAAGGACAAGTTAGTTGGGCTTTTGAAAAAGGTTGGCGCCGTAGGCGCCCTAAAAAAAGTGGGCGCCACGGTGCCCCGGCACAATCTAGTTTACCATAATGCCCCTTTTTTTTTGCGTACATTCTCCCATTCTTTGACTCATTCATTCATGTCTTACATTTCTGTTTGCATAGTTGTAATACTTGCTGAAGCGGTAATATAATTCTATAATTTGCTTGATTTAAAATAGATAATATAATATTTTTTTTAGATGATCGGTACATTATGGACAACGCAACTACCATATAAACGGTCAACATCTTTACTGGAAAATATACTTTAATCTTCACATTTAGCCGTAATGCGACGAGTTCGAAGATTATTGGACGCCATTTCTCATTCACACCCACCCACCCCTTTTCACCATCGGCGCTGTTCAGAGTTGCCAGAATGTAATATTTTTATGCTGACTCATTTGCCAAATATGTAAACTTATAAATACAAGTTTATGGAAATTTAATCCCCAATAAACTACTGTACGGTCTTGTCGTTTTTATGGACATTTGCCTTTTAACTCTTCCAGATTGGTTCACTTACTATTTGTTTCCATTAATTGTTTTTAAAACCACATAATACAAAAACATTTTTAAAACCGAGACAGTGTTAATGAGAGTTAAACCTTTTTAACCTAAAGTTTACAACATGTTTGTTTTAATATATATATATATTTAAAGTAAGTGATACGCAATTTTCTGAAGCTATGCGGTTAGTCGTCAAGCAGTGACGTAGCGGGGAGGTGGGAAAATGCCCCAGGCGGCACTTGGCTAGGGGCGGCAAATTCCTAGTCGTAGATTAGTTTCTAAAAAGAAAAAAAAATTACAAGAAGGTGGAGTTTTCATCGGAATAAAATAAAAATCAAATATGAAATTAATAAAAGAAATAAAGAAACTATCCCAAAGTATGTGGACGTTCTTCTTTCAAAACTTTAAACTCCTTATTGGCTATAAATTATTCTGATACTTATGCTACTGTACTGAAGAACAAGAGGCTTAATTAGTATGAGAACTTGACGCTGATGTGGCAGTAACTTAGTTGATTTTTCAAATTAAAAAGCCAATTATGTCGTAAAAGCAAAAATTACTGCTTCCTATCAATTTTAAACATGAGTCAATCGAATGGTCTGCGTGGCCCATTTTTTAATTTTTTTGTGGGGGGGGGGGGGCAAAGTTTTCGTTGTTTAATAAAGCTTCTAAACTTTAAAAAAAATAACTTAGAGTTTGATAATATAAAAGAAAAGCCAAGATAACAAAATAAAGGAAAAGAAGATACTATATTAAAATATGTGAACGTTTCTAATACCAAAACTTCAAACTCCATAATGAATCTAAAGTCATCTGATTCTAATGCCGCAGGGGCGAAAGTAGTGTACGAACATGACACTAATATACTGAGACCTATATTTGATGCAAGTTTGATTTTAACGTAAGTAAGCGTAAGTAAGAAACAAATAAAAAAATGCGTAGTTAAAAGTTTTATTTTTCCAAAGCACCATTATCTTAATTTTTAATGTCTTTTGTATTGCAACATAAACAAAAACAATGAACTAAATTACTTGTCTAATTGAGTTAAAAACCATTGCACACATAAATTCTAAAGTAGCCACTTATGAATAAGTACTCAACATTACCAAAGATGTTTGCAATTTTAAGGAATCAGAAATCAGATTTAAAAAATAGACTAATAATTAAGAACAATGTTTTGTGTTAAAGAAAACAAAACAAAGAGGCTAAATGTTCTTGTTAGAATGTTTGCCATTATTCAATCCTGGCAAATTTGAATGTGGCTTTTTGATGTCATAGAGAGGACAATACTGTTACAAATAAATAAAATAGTGTTGAAATTACGCATTTGCTTCAAAAGTACAAAGGAGCGCTCCGAGAACATCGTGTGAGAAAGGTTTTTTTTTTTAAAAAAAACAATTTATAATCTCAAATTCAAACTGAGCTCATAGCAATTTTAGGAGATACAGTTCACGAAAAACATCTTTCAGGAACAAGGTACAAAATAAATATTGTTAAACGTATCCGATAGCTCTTCATATAGTTCACATCAGGATCAAGCATGTCCATTTGAGTGATGTAGTTAAGATTGAAAATAAAAACATAAACGTTGTAAAATCTTTCAAAGCTTTCATTAAAGCAAACGTGAATCTGCATACGACATATTACCTGAAATGGTTTTAAATAATTGATGTTCTTAAAATGATGGACTGCAGAGGCCCAAATTGTGTTAATACATGTAGCTGAATGCATGCAGGAGTTTAAAAAAGACGCAAAATCTGAATGTCAAATCTCGCTCAAACAGTTTATTAAACCTAATTTGTTTACATGGTACTCCAACGGAAACAAACTCTTTAGTACACTAGAACGTTGTTACACATTCCTTTCTATGTCCCTACACTTTTGGGAATATCTAATTGCTTCTCCAAGCGAGGCATTAAACAGACTTCAGGATACAAAATAGTGTAGGAAATCTATAGAAAAACTGATGGAGGCATACAAAAAGCTCAACACATGAACAGACATAGGAACTTTGTTAGTGGCAATGAAATCTATTTATTTTCTAATTTATTTTTGGCATTCGGAACTTTATGAAGTCAATGATGCCTGAAATCATATACAAACGTATTGGGATAAGAAAAATATTTTGTAGAGGCTACTAACAGAGGAACTAATTGAGTACTTAAAGGATGATTTAACGTTTGTTAAAATTTTATGTGGATACCTTGTACAATCGAATCTTCCAATCAAAGAACTAGACAGCAATTTTTTTACTGATAGAAGCTAATATATATCCATGTTATGTAGAAAAACGTTTGAGAAGAAAGTTTTATTCTTCATACTATGAGATAACTGTAGAAATTCATGTGAGGTTTTGGCAGTTATAAAGAGTTTGGGAAACAGATATGATTTTCGTACACCAGCCATTCTATTGGACTTTGAAAATATGCCTATAAATTAGAGTATTTAAAGTATCTCATACGACATTGTCAAACAAGGAATCTTTACCTCACAGGTTACTTTTTAAAAAATAATTAATTTTAAAAAATGATTATAATATAATTCAACATCAGTTGATTTATTCCAGATTATTAAGACATTTAGGCTGGATGTTACCCAGTCTAAAATAAATATCATAAATTGGAATATTGTTTAGAACTGTTTTAATGCAAGGTGTTAAAGTAGCGTCTATAAAATAAAGTTAATGAAAAATTAATTACGATCAATAATATTGTCTAATCTAAAGCTATTTTTGCTAATGAACCTGGCATGGCTGACACAATTGATACATGAAATTTGTCATGAAGAAAAACAGAACGAAACAAAAGAATTGTAATTATAAAGGAAGTAAGGAAAGAAATTGTGACAAAGAGTGTAACAAATTCCTTTCATTACCTCCTTTCAAATTACAATTATTTTGTTTCGTTCGCTTTTCTTTCAAAAATGTTTACAAACTCTTAACTTTCCATCACTTCCATTTTTTTTAATGAAACTTCAGCGTGATAGCTGATGGGTAAAAAGAAAATATCTTACATTATCGCATTTTTTAAAGGTTTTATGAATGATATTTTTCAGCTTATCGCCTACTGGCTATTTTTAAACCTTCTTTTTAAATCTGAAGAATTTGAAATGCATTCATCATCTGCTGTGAGAAGAAGAAGTGTTTTAAAACGTGGCGAGTTCAAGCACTTATTTTTTTTAAAAAATAAATCTCAGAGGTGGCGCTTTTGATATTAGAGTCTTGCTTGGGGTTTGGTGTTTCCGCGACGGAGGGGGAATCAGAAAAACTATGGCTAATTTTATTATGAATAAAAATTTAATTATCTAAACGATAAACCAGTCTTATTTTTTATTTATGTGATATTTTCAGTCGTCACACAATAAGTTTTGCGCGGAACACTGAAAATTATGTCTGTAGTAGTACGATGGTGTAATGAAGGGGGGGGGGTTAGGGACGCAATGTACAGGGGTGTAAAAATAAGGACATTAGGCTTACAACGTTAAATTATAAGAAGCGAAAATGGTAAGTATAATTAATTAAATATTGAGGGGTGGCCAATTTTTATGCTTTTGCCCAGGCCCAAAAGTATCCTAGATATTCCTCAGCAGTGGAAGTATGGGATGTGAGCCACGACTTTTGTTAGCCCGGATTTTTATTTTGGGGATGGGGGATGGCCCACTTCCTTCAAGAACATATCAAAAATATGTTTCATGTGTTTTTATATAAAATATTTTTGGTTGAGGGGCGTTTGAGGAAGTAGATCTACGTATAAATCTATTTTATGCTTGAAGTGTTTCAATGGCTCTCACGAAGATGCAAATGAAAATTAAATTTAATATAGAATAAAATGAGTCATTTAATGCTTTTACGTTTGCTTTTTTTTAAAAATGCAATACAAATCTTGTTGAACACCATAAAAATGATAAAATTTACCTTCATCGTAGATGTTTACAAAGCACGTCACGACAGTGTTGGTAAGCAGCTCATAGTGTGTCCCAGCGAGTAGGTTGTACAGATGCACCATATAGTCGGGGGGCGTCAGCCCGGGGTGTCTTAGTTTGAATTTAGAAAGTGGCCACCCTGGACTCGCGGATCTCCGATCTCTGTGCCGCCCAACACTCGACCGTTGTCCATCTTTAAGACCACTCGGCTCGTCTGTACCACTAGAGACAAAGTCTTGGCTAGTGGCTTTTTGTCTTCTGCGAGTTTTTTCATGAATATAAGAACCGGTAAGTTGGTGACCGCTTTTTGGCAAAAGAAGATTCGGATCTTTGTTTCTCTTTGTAAATTTGTCAATATGTGCACCTTGCACAAATTGGGTCCTGTGTGAGACGTGTTGTTTAAAAGGAGACTTTAGTGAGTTTGAGCTTAAAATTTCCCTAGAATTGTTCGTTCCATGTTTTTCAGCTACCCTTGCGTCAAAAAACGTGCTATCGGGCACTGCGAGGGCTTCAACTATGTTCAACATATCCTTCGAAACTAAGCTTGAGTTCGAACCCGACCTTTCAACTGTCTCGTAACTATTCAATAACGATGTTTGACTTCGATCTGGCGGTCGGGTCGATCCAAAACCAATACAAAACAAAGGCGGCAAAAGAACACGATAAATAAATAAAACATTCCTCATTATGAATCACGCATTCCGGAACTGGTCATCGCTCTTAAATTGATGAACTGGCCAAACATCGGCTCAAGCCTTTACTCCTGTTGCCATTGGAGCACTTTCCTTTCTCTTCCGGAGACTCCAGCGTCGCCTTATATACTTGTCGTCGCCGCATATTTCATTCCAAGAGGCTGGGACAAGATTTTACCACGCTGATATTGTTATTTCTCACTTGGTGTCTTTGAGGGGAGACCTCCGAGGAGATGACTGGGGGAGGAATTATTTCTCTGCCAGTTTCATTGCGAATCAAGGATCACGTGGGCTAGATAAGGTGATGTCATGTGGTTCTGGTCTACAGGGAAGGACTGGAGGGAGGGGGGCAGAGATAGCGTTTCTGGTAGGGGTCGTAGATCGAATTCAACCCCCGTCCGGGAGATAACCGGGTACCGTAAATCGCACGTTATGCGGATACTGTCTAGGCCTACGTGATTGGGGTAAGTAGGAAGGATACAAGCCAAATTTACTTTTTATTCTCTCTCTCTCTCGGCTCTAATCCTTTTAAAGATGATCACATTACAGGTATGTCCATCGGCGTCAGTAGAGGCCAGCGGTACTGGCTCCTTGTCGGTGTGTGTGATGATCCTATGGTCTCTCATCAGTGCCGCTTTAATAATAACGGGCGCTTATAATAAACATAAAAAACTTTGGATCCGTTATGTGCTAACCACACAATACCCTGCTCGTTAGTGGTCAATGAAACTTGTGAACGCTACTTCACTTGCCCCCATAGACCCTCATGGTCTGTAAGGGATCAATTTTATATATATATTTTTTTTTATTGTAAGTAGTAGTAGAATGGGAAGACTTTTGGTTTATTCAATTCAAGACAATTATTTTTTTACAAATCGAGATATTGGATTTTTTAGAAAATGTATTTGTCACAGGGAATTTGACCCTGACTCCGGGAGCTTGTCACACCTTCGGTATGCCTCTGATTCTACGCCCACATGAATCATATAGGTGAAAATCACTTCCAACCCACCTCATAAGATCCATATCCGCCTCTGTGTATGACGATGTTTGTCAAGCCAATTAATAGTTTAAGATGCGTCCAGTTATCAGCTCATGATGTCACAGTTTAAAAACAAAGAGAAGAAATGCGTGTTTAAGAGGATTATTATTTTTATGTTTGGGCTAGTGAAAGGTCAACATACACACCTAAGAAACCGTAAACGGGCAATTAAACGGGTTATTTCTCTGTTTCCCTTGTTGTTTAAAAGTAAAAACAATATCTCTAATTAAAACATGAAGGGAGAGATTTGAAATTGTGATTTGTTATCTTTATTAATTTACTTTTATTCTACCAACTCCCTCAGACGCTAACAAATTTAACTTTTCCAAAAATCTTTCAAAACAAAGATAATGGACTTAGTTTTTTAGTACCCTAAATGTTGATAATTTTAGAATAAAAATAAGTCATACATTTCTAAGTGGACTTGAAATTAAATATATAAAAAATGTACTCGTACGTCAGTTAGATATATGCACAAGCAATGGCGTAGCTAGGGAGCGGTGGAGGTGGTCCGCCCCGGGTGGACACATTGAGAGGGCGGCATTTGTGATCATTTAAAAAGTAAAACCCTTTCCGACAACCACCCTTTTTCTTTTGAAGGGGGAAACAATGTGGAAAAAATATTCGTAATTTCTAGCATTAATAAATGGATTCGCACATTTGTTTGATTACTTAGTGGGTGTTAGAACTAACGCAAAACCATTCAAAATACTTTAATCGCTCAGTTTTAGAAAAATTATTGTAAGGTAAGTTATTGAAAATTAATTTTTATTTTGTTTTTATTGCAATAAAGTAGCACAAACAATTTGTCTTTTTCATTAAAAAGCGGTTTTTCATTTTAAAAAAATGTTAGGCCTAACCAATTAAATTAATGTGTAAATAATTTGAATTCGTCTATTTTGTGGAAAATGATTAAGACTTATGACAAAAAATATGGGAATATTCTAATTTCTCCATTAATCAACACCACAACAGGCATAAATAATTTCGAAAAATACATCCTTTGAAATTACAAGCGCCTTGGGAAATTTACCTCTGAAGAAATAACTAGTAAAACGAGATCAGATTCTGGAATTATACTCAAATCAATAAAATCTTTTTCTTTTCTATGTTATCTCAATTTATGGGAACCCGTCATTTTTTAAACTATTGCAAACCTATTGCATGGAACAAATTTATGTGCTAATAGTTGAGCTGTTATATCAGCCAAACACTTTGTGAAGAGTTGGAGATATCAAATGAACGCCGAGTTGGAAGGAGAAAAAATATGAGTGGGAAAAATTAAGAAAAACCTGGTTCTGTCATTAGAACAAGAAGTACAACGTTAATGTGTTTTTTTTTTTAATCATGGATGGAATTAAAGAAGAACGCTTTGGTGAGTTGCATGTCCATGCATGTCGTGAGTAATACCATGTAACTTACAAAATGAAGCATTTGAACATAAAAAAAATTACTTTATTGGCATTGAAAAAGAACAGTTCAATATTGAAAAAAAAAAGGATCCAGGTTTTTATAGATGTACTTAAACTACAAGAACAGGCATTATGATAGAAAAACAGGGGAAAAGGACCCTTGATCTATTAAAATGTATTCAAAAATATAGATTGGAAAATTCTGTACACAACATTGTAATTTTTCTATGAATTTTTTAAAACAATTCCTATCAGTGTCGCTAGTTATGAAAGGAGCTTCTCCAAACCGCAATTGATTTTTAAAAATTATTTTCGTTTAACAATGAGCGATTTAAGGCTACAAAATCTTGCAATATTGTCCATAGAACAATATATTACAAATAATTTAAATTTTAATAGCATAATACACGATTTTTCTGTTATGCAAGTTAGGAATGTAATTGTATAAATGTGTACATACTAATGTATGCTATTTCTTTGTAAAAAAAAAAGATAATTTATTTATAGATACAAAATAAAAGAATAATTGATGTTTTTTGGGTGGAAATTTGGAATATGTTTTGTCTCATGGAAAGATGAGGGGAGCCTGCGACCTCAGTAACTTTCTTGTGACCTTAAAAAAACGTATAGTGTGTTTTTATAAATGTGTATATAGGTATATCATCTTATGCGGCCTCAATTACTCCTTACAGAAATATGGCATGCAATGTTGAACATGTTCCCCACCTTTACTTCGTTTCAAATACATTTATTTATTCAGGTTTATTATTTATAAAAACATCATATAATCGACTAAGTGGCCATCCATAAATGACGTCAGGCGAATTTGGCTGAATTTTTTTATCCCCTGCCCCCTGATCATGCGTGGTCACAAAAGCGTACATCCTTTCTTCAATATGGCGTCACAAAGCTTTGACCCCCACCCCTCCCACATAAAATAAAAATTAGTATGTTTCAAATCTAAATTTTGTCGTTTAAGTATGATTTTACTGTTAGGCTGAACTCTAACACGCGTTTTACATAAACGTCATTAAATATAGTGTCAGTTATCAAATATGTAAGTGGAAATTTGTATTTAAAATTGCATGTTTTGACGTGACGTCACATTTCTCAAACACCCCCGTTGTCCCACATCGTCACAAATGTATGACTCCCCTCCCTCACTGTGCATGACGTCATTTACGGACGCCCCCTAAAACGGGCGTCAAATTGGAGACCACACCGGGCTACGCCACTGTGCACAAGACAAAACTGTATTTTATATGGATCCGAAAGTTTTGATGTCGATTCAATAGTAGATTGAATTCGTTCTGGAAAAATGCGTGTGTGTGGAACGTTAGTGCAAAGAGGATTCACTTAGGGCTGGGCAGCGCAACAAGTGTGTTAAGAATCAAGAAGTTTATTGTGAAATATGGCTGTTAACGATTAATTCAAATTTAATCGTTAACTTTTTGAAAAATTAACGATTAATTAATCGTTAATTTTGATTAACGCCAAAAATTGAAACGTGTGGTTTCATAAGTAACATTTATTGAACGTACTTTTCAAAAATCGAAATAAAACTGGGGTGTCTCTTTTATTTGTCATCTTTTAACCAACAACGCAAACAGACATGTGTATTGACATTATTTGGTTCAAGTGATTAGCTGGTCTTATTGACAATATAACCAACCGAGCTGGACAATCGTTCACATAGCTTTAGCTTGTCTCAGCTGAAGTTTCTGATACTGAAGTGGATGTTTGGTTTGCAGGTGATTAGTAAGCGAAGTTTTAGAATCACGTAGTAATGTTCCCTTTAAGCAGCGCGGCTGCGCAGACCGACGCCACGCAGAAGTTTAGAATCACCGTGCAGCAAACTTTGTAAAATATTGCACACGATTTTAAAAAAAAACTTTGCACACGGACCAACGAAGCTTAGACTTAGAGGGAACATTGCATAGTGGGCAAACGATTTCTCTCAATGGACACAATAACCCTTATTAACATTTTGAACATTCACGTCAGTTTATAGTTTAAACTTTAAACCAAATTGTCCGTGTAATCGTATGGTAATTTGTTTATATTTATCCACCGAAATATTATAATTTTTTCACTTCCAGTACATTTATAAGTGGTGGCTCAATTAATCGTTAAAACTTTATAACGATTAATCGAGAAATTAATAATTAATTTCCCCAGCCCTATTATGAAATGTAGGACATTGTATAAAATAGGTCTAAAATATTGAACAATCTTCTGTTTCAGACTCCGGTGTGCTCTGGTAGGTTTGTATCATTGTGATAGCATGTTGGTCTTGTACATTTCTAACGTTGCGTTCAGTTCACTGTTGTCTTGTACGTTTATAAGGTTGTGTTCAGCTCACTATGTTGCATTCCCGCAGGTGTTTTCTGTTGAATATTTGGTTACCGCATACAACGGGCCACACGCCTGTGATAATTATGACACAGCGAGCAACGTTAATTGGCGCCATCTTTCTTATCTTTGGACATTCTCGGAGAGCGATCGCATGCAACAGAGAGGGTAAAAAAAAACTCGTATTAAGGATGTAGTTAATGAAAATAAAATGGTTAAAGTTAAAGTCAACCAAAGTAAGCACTCTCAAAAAAAATAAAAAAAATAATAATAATTGATGCCTGAAGCTCTTTCACAGGATGCTAAAATCTTAGGTTGCTCTCATGGAATTACGAAAATCGGTGAACGTTTTAAAGGATATTATGAAAAATGATCAACAAATGAATAAAACTGATTGCCGTGCTCAACACTGTTGTTTTCTGTGTACTAAATTGTCCCATTTTCACATCTACTATGTTGTCTCATTTTCCCATCAACTATCCTGTCCAATTTTTTCATCCTCTATGTTTTCCCACTCTTCTGATATTTTCATGCATAACTCTTTAACGGGGACAGTGAGAAAGTTTTTGTCAATAGTCTTTAGACTAATTGAAGGGACATCCTGTTCAGTTAAACAATGGCCAAAGGGATAGTTAAGTCTGTGGAATTCGAGGAATTTCGAGCTTCGTCCATTAGACACTCACATTAAGGTTTGGTGTATTAGACAGGGGTCGCCAAACTACGGCCTGCGGCCAGATGCGGCCCGCGAGGCCCTCTCATCCGGCCCCTGGAGCTTTTTTAAATCTCCGAAAAAAGATGCATTTTTGGTTTTTACTTGTAGATTACCACACAACTTAGTAGTTGGGGTTAAGTAGTAGGCCCCCAAACTGCTGTTGGACAGTTATTGCGGCCCATTAGCAAAAAAGTTTGGAGACCCCTGGTTTAAGAGAATGAACAAGAGAAGAAAAAAATAGAGCTTTTCATTCAACTTTCAGGACATGGGATGGGCAGCCCTTTCTAGAAATTAATAGTATCTTCTTCTTATTTTTGATTAACCAAACAAAAATAAGTATTGTTCACTTCCACCGGTTAAATTTTGGCCCTCATACCTGATTCATTAATTTACTCTGAAATGCTCTATAAATAGCTCAGGCGCATTGCTTTGATTTATTGTTTGATCCAAATAAAAATGTGTGTTCACAGCCATACTATTTTTTAAAAGAAACATAAAAAATAAAAATAATGTAAATTACCCTCATCAAAATATGTGATCCAGCTTCTCTTAGTAATAACGTGCAGGGTGAAGGTCAAATTATCATGTTTGGCTCCTCAAAGAAGTACACGGGGATTTTATGGTGAATGTTTTAGATTTTTAGATGGTGACGATATACCGGATGAAAAAAGAATGTGTTTGCGTGGGGGGGGGGGGGGGCAGGACCTCACTTGAATGCATTTTGTATAAGTAACTTAGTAATTGGGAAGTTCACGCACTAGGACCATAGTTTGTTGGATTATTTCTAGACGTCATTTTGTGCACCTTCTCCAAAATATGGTTGTTCTTTTTCCTTGGCCACATTTTCGACCGAACGCACAGAAATTTTGAGACTTATAGATTGGTCCCAATGGGTGGTGGCACAAGCACTAAAAAAGTCTTAGAAATGTCGGTCTTTACTTTACGCTTAGGGGCCGTCCATAAATGACGTCACGCGATTTTGGCCGATTTTTTACCCCCTCCCCCCCTACGTCACGCGTCGTCACAAAATCGTCGACCCCCCCTC
>MUZC01004499.1:235560-277345 GCA_002072015.1 Radix auricularia | reverse complement strand
TAGGTGCGTGACGTCATTTATGGACAGCCCCTTAGCGGGAAAACCTCCGTGTCAATAAAAAAAATTAGTTTACAGTATTTACAAACTTTTTAATAAAATCATAGTAATATTCAAAGAGTGTCTTAGGTGCAACACAAATTTCGGCATTTTATACACGCACATATATATGTAAAATAATGCATTAAAATGGATGCTGTGCACCTTTGCACACGAGTAGTTTTTTTTTTACTTTGCTCAAGGACCAACGAACCTTGGAGGGAACATTAATTGTCTGCTAAAATACGTGCGGTCACTCACAGTGACTTTCCAATTAACTCACTAATCTGTCGAGTATACCTAGCACCGAGATTGCCAATTTACATGAGTGCATAGCATTACATTTGATTGCGCATGTCACCTTTCTAAGTCACGTATATTTTGATATGTTGACCACCCAATGGGCCCGTGCATTCCATCTTGCATCAGCTGCTCAACGTAGCCTCGTGACCACAAATTACGTACGAGATATATCCAAGTAAACATGACGTACACATTGACTTCCGCGCATGCCTCATTTTTGTGTGTGTGTGCCCCCCTCCATGCTCGCTATCGTATCTCCCTGAGGTGTCTGTTCTTCCTGGCATTTGATAGTTGAGCCCATGAAACGTTGCCAGTCTCTCCCGACATTACCACTAAATAGCCATACACCCCTAGTCCCGGTCTGGACATGGTTCTTATAGAATACCACAAAAGCGTTGTCTTGTATTACTTACTGAACTTACTGGGTATCGTTTAAATTTCAAGAAAAAAAAACGCCTGAACATTTTTTTAAAATATCAAGGAAACTTGTGCGGCAATGACAAGCACAATGAAGTAGTTCATTAGAGTGCTGAAATCGTTCAACTCCATGCTTCAACTGAAACTACAAGATCTAACTTGAAACCAGGAAATAAAACGCTTGATCATTATGCTCTTCCAGTATTCGGGCTCATCTTTTGTCATTTCAAATAAGGTATTTCTATGAAGATTAGATATAGATCAACTTAATAATAGAATTCCGAATCTCGAATGCGGGCCGGTCATTGCCCTGAGACTGATTCATTCACTCACTACTTTATTGTTATGGACTCTCCTCTCCCCCCTGCAAAGTAGTGAGTGACAAACAGTTGGCTCTCAGCCTGGTTACACTGATCACATTGACCTGAAATGTACTTTTACTTGGGCTTTTTACTATTTCATTTATAACATATTCACTAAATTTTAAATGACTGCCAGTCGGCGATTACAAGGTAAAATAAGGGGTTACAAGATCATAAAATGACATCTTCTGTCGGTTACAAGATCATAAAATGGCTTCTTCTAGGTGGGTACAAGATCATAAAATGGCTTCTTCTAGGTGGTTACAAGATCATAAAATGGCTTCTTCTAGGTGGGTATAAGATCATAAAATGGCTTCTTCTGGGTGGTTACAAGATCATAAAATGGCTTCTTCTGAGTGGTTACAAGATCATAAGATGTCTTCTTCTGAGTGGGTACAAAATTATAAGTTGGCAACTTCTGGGTGGTTACAAGATCATAAGATGGGATCTTCTGAGTGGTTACAAGATCATAAAATGGCTTCTTCTGGGTGATTTCAAGATCATAAAATGAGTTCTTCTGGGTGGCTACAAGATCATAAAATGGCTTTTTTCTGGGTGATTTCAAGATCATGAAATGAGTTCTTCTGAGTGGTTACAAGATTATAAAATGGGATCTTCTGGGTGGTTACAAGATCATAAAATGGCTTCTACTGGGTGGTTACAAGATCATAAAATGGCTTCTTCTAGGTGGGAACAAGATCATAAAATGGCTTCTTCTAGGTGGGTATAAGATCATAAAATTGCTTCTTCTGGGGGGTTACAAGATCATAAAATGGGTTCTTCTGAGTGGTTACAAGATCATAAAATGGCTTCTTCTGGGTGATTTCAAGATCATAAAATGGGGTCTTCTGGGTGATTTCAAGATCATAAAATGAGTTCTTCTGAGTGGTTACAAGATCATAAAATGGGATCTTATGGGTGGTTACAAGATCATAAAATGGCTTCTTCTGGGTGATTACAAGATCATAAAATGGCTTCTTCTGGGTGATTACAAGATCATAAGATGGCTTCTTCTGGGTGATTACAAGATCATAAAATGTCTTCTTCTGGGTGATTACAAGATCATAAAATGGCTTCTTCTGGGTGGATTCAAGATCATAAAATGGCTTCTTCTGAGTGGTTACAAGATTGGGTACAAAATTATAAGTTGGCAACTTCTGGGTGGTTACAAGATCATAAGATGGGATCTTCTGGGTTATTACAAGATCATAAGATGGGTTCTTCTGAGTTGTTACAAGATCATAAAATGGGATCTTCTGGTGGTTACAAGATCGTAAAATGGGATCTTTTGGGTGGTTACAAAATCATAAAATGCCTCCTTCTGGGTGGTTACAAGATCATAAAATGGGTTCTTCTGAGTGGTTACAAGATCATACAATAGGATCTTCTGTGTGGTTACAAGATCATAAAATGGGATCTTCTGGGTGGTTACAAGATCATAAAATGTCTTCTTCTGGGTGGTTACAAGATCATAAAATGGCTTCTTCTGAGTGGTTACAAGATCATAAGATGTCTTCTTCTGAGTGGTTACAAGATCATAAAATAGGTTCTTCTGGGTGGGTACAAGATCATAAAATAGCTTCTTCTGGATGGTTACAAGATCATAAGATGGCTTCTTCTGTGTGGATATATGATCATAAAATCTCTTCCATTGAGTGGCTACAAGCTCATTAAATAGCTTCCACTGAGTAATCACAAAAAACAGTAAATGGCTACCACTTAGTTGCTAAAAGATCATTAAAGAAGTATCACTGGCTGAATACAAGATTATAAAATGGCCACCAGTGATCTAATACACAATCAATTTACTGTGTTTATTTATATCCCCCCACACTCTCACTTAACTATTAAAACATACCACAGAGCCAAAAAGCAGAAACAACACAAAAAAAACTGTGATCGTATAATTGCTGCAGTTTATTAGATTTAGATTGAAAAAGAGAGGTGCGTTATAAGGATTGTCAATTATTATGCCATCTACCACAGACAAATAACTAAACACAGTAGTCAACAACATAATTTAACAGATGCAAAGATGAGCAACTGATGTAGTTTGTAAACTTGTGATTACCAAATGATTCCAATGTAATGGAGATAAATAAATTTTCTTTTAGCATTCAAAAGGAAGCCCTAAAACTAAGAAAACTAAGCAAAAAAAATGGAGGGTATTAAGTTATGTTACAGAGATAATCTTGTTCACTTAATTAGCTAATATTGTCAGTCTAATGTGCCACTCACTATACTTCACTGTAATGAATCAGTAGACAAAGCTGATGGACTCAATAGCATTATGCTTAAAATTTAAAAAATTATTATTAGCATTATGCTTAAAATTTAAAAAATTATTATAACTTTTCTCAGTCCAAAATTTGTTTTGACTACTAATTGACAATAGCTGTTAAAATTTCCTTTCTATAAGTTTGTCTGACAAAACTCATTCTCAATTATAATTTCACATCTTGAAAAGCAAGACTTGGTAGTCAGGCAATATGTGAGATTATATTTTAATTCTATCCTTGGATGGCAGCAAGCATTCGTCTTGTAGGGAGCCTAAGCTTATCCTAAATAATGAAATTTGAGTCTCAACATTAATAAGACCATGACCCTCCTTCCCCACATCCATTTTTGTCATTGATTATCCCAGAAAAAACAACTAATAGATTTAATACCATACAATCTCATTATGTATTTTATCACATCTCATATGGAAGCCCTTTCAACATATTTCAACATCAATTTAGTATATAACATTTGTTAATAATGCCCACATTATTCTTATTTCTTAGCTGACAGAAATGTTTGAACAGGTAACAAAAGGGGATGTAATGCTTAAAGCATAATTAAAAAGCAAGCTATTGGTGAGGAGTTATGGGTCCTTAATTGAAATGAGGTGATTGTTACAAGTAAAGAAATGCATTTTTACATCTAATATATTACATTTTAAAAAAAATTAAGATGTGTGATTGTAAGAATGGTTTTTTATATTTTATCACAAACAGACTCTAAATACAACCAAGCATCCTCAACCACAAAAAGGAGATATTTTCTAATTTCTTATCCAAAATATACACATTGATTAATCGTTTAGTTTCAGGATTAGCTACAATACAGTTATGTTAATTTAAAAAACTTTCTCCGACAAAGTAATGCTAGGTTATTAAATGCAATGAGATGGTACTGATTGTAATTTTAATAAATACTGACACTTTTTCAAATCCAAGGCATATTTTTTTTTTTTAAAAACAAGAAGAATAAGAATTGCTATATTCACATTAAATAATTTTTGTTATAATGAATTTTTTAATGAATATGTGTGATGGCTTGTAGAGGAGAACCATAAAATAAATGTTTTCATGGTGGGCAACAGAATTATGCATGCAACATTTATTGTGCAATATTTTAGATTAATAATATTTTATTAAAAATCAATAAAATTGAATGTTGAGAGTTACAGCCAAAAGTTAATGTTACAAGATGGTATTTTGGTTAGACAAATAGAATGCCCTATGATTAACAACTGAACTAAGTAAGCTTTGGAATTTTATAAATATGCAAACTTTTACCAACAATGTATAGCGATTTAGAATTCATTAAAAAAATATAAAGAGGGAAAATAAATTATACCATTGAAAGTAAAAGCAACTACATTATCATTAATAGCAAAATTATTACACAAAACATGTTCATATACCCAAAGGATGTTAAATTTAGTTTCTTAATTTTCACACAGAATATGTTCTTAAAGTTAAATATATTTATATTGGCTCTATAAAAATGACATTGTTACCTTAGGCATATGTGGATTCCTTCATTGGTAAAACTAAGATTTAAGGCATAAAAAAATAATAGGGAAGTTTTTGGATATGATAAAGTAAGTGTTTTTGGTCATTACTTTAACTTCATCTTCACCATAATGGCAACCTTTTCCAGACACAAAAGTATTTCTTTTAAATCCCATTGCATGCATTAAAAAAAAATTACAATCTTAAATTGCACTTATATTTCCATGTACAGTGAAATACCACACTTGCATAACATGGTGGTTATTAATTATTAAAGACACATTTATTACAACATTTAATTATTATGACTGGCATATAGAACAATGAATTTAAACTATAACTAAACTAAATATTTTTAAGAAATGTATTATGGCTATTTGGATTATATTAACTTTTGGTGCATTCAAATTTTGCTTGTTAAAATTTAAATAATTGAAATTTTAAAAATCTAAATCTAATAAGTATAAAAATAAAATATGAATCAGGCCAATTTAAATCAAAGGCCTGAAATATGTTCTGCTGAAGGTTTATTTTATCATCCAAAACAAAATAAATGCATAAGAATGTGTTCATGTTTGCACAAGAACTGTATACACAAAACATGTAACTAGAATGACCAAGAATCTGAGTTGTAAACATGACTCTAAATAAAAACATTAATCTGGAATTCTGAACAAATTAGAATCAATAATATCATGTATCAGTAAATGTTGGTCAGAAGTGGTATAAACTCTTATTCATGATGTCATTCAGCAAAGTTAGGTAGAGAAATATTATTGTGCACCTCTACATCCCGGCACAAATACATTTTGTTCATTAGCACAGTGAAATCAGTACAGCATGTTAAGTCAAAGGTCATATAAATTGGCAAGTTAATGGTTCAAAAATTTTTTTTTAATGATATTAACAGTGTTACTCGCATGCTATTTGAAGTCAAATTAAAGCAGTTCACACATCCAATGCTCTGTTTCAGAAAGGGAATAAGCATAAGTAAAGATGTACAATCTTTGAAACATCATCTTGTATAAGAATGAAGAATAAGTTGATTTAATACCAAATAAGAACATGATAAACAAAATGTCATGTTTATTTTGTTTAAGCAATTCAGTATTAATGAGCTATTTTGAGCCTGGGCTTAAATATATTTTTTATTCCTTTTCTATGAAATAAAATTTTATTCATATAGGGAGTAAATTTAAGTGATTTTTTAAAGATACTTAAAAATGTAATAAAGGTTTATAACTCAAACAGAATATTGTTTCAGAAACTGAACATTCCTATTTCCATGGGCAAATTTAATGAGAAGAAATAAAAAATGTTTTGCCCAAAAAGTGGTAAAACCACATTTGTCTTTCTGCAGCTATTTTATTCTGAAGTCGTAATAATCCACCTACTTAATATTTCCCCCAAGCTTGAAATTTCAATCAGTAGAATAAGTGTTTGTGTTGAAGGCTTACTATGTTTTGCATCAACACCACTATATCTAATCAGATCAAAACATAATGACCTATCTATGAAAAGATAGAAATTGAAGCATAAACATGTTGATAAATATTTATAAACCATTTTATAAACCATTTTATAAATATTGGATCTGAAATATTTATCTAAAAACAAAAAAATTACATATGTAAGATCAAAAACATTAAACCGAAGAAAAAGTTTTTGTTCTTGAAATTATTATTATATTCATGACAAATTTGACAAGATGGCCTGTGCTTTTGGAGTATTTAATAGTCATATTGATAATGAAGTTTTTAATATAAACACATATTCAAGAGGGTTTTTAAAAAATGTGAATACAATGAGTAATTAAAAGTGTGCATATTATTAATGACATAAACATTATCCCTTAACACCACTAAAATACTTTAAAACCCAAAATTCTTAGAATAGACTAAACCAAAATAAGGAACTTTAAATCCCTCAAACAATTTTGTTTGTAAAAAAAAATATTCATTTCAATAACTTTAAATATTTACAAAATAAAACAATTGTGAAAATAATTTAATATATAGAAAAAAGTATTGCCCAGCTGGAGAAAAATGTATCTAAGATAATTTATTGTCATGACTATAATTTTTTTTCCTAACAAACCATGATCACAAAATGTTGTAATGAAGCCATAAAAATTAATTTGGAATGTTTAATGGGCCACTTGTAATTAGGATTAACAAAACAAATAATAATTATTTGAACACAAATTTGTTTTTTAAAGATGTTTTAAGCATTGAGCACCACACAGTTTAAAATACACATGACATATTTATTTACAAAATGTACACATGAAATAAATTAACAATTTGACACTTGAAAGGAAGTTATTTTAAGTTCAAAATTCTGTCCAAATTGTTAAATTCTAACAGAGAAAATAGAGAGGGAAAAAAAGCTTATGTTAATACTGCAAGTGTAATAAAATTTGTGCTCATAATAATACATCCTTGGCACCAGATAAAAATTACTTTAGTAGAAATAGGCATAAAACTGTTGTAGGCACTGTATATGGCAAAACCAGTACTAAAGTACATCAAATACAAATATATCCAATGTTGTGTTAATGCTTAAATTTAGTCTTTAAATCTATTGTAAATTTTCAGATTGGAAAAGGAAGACTTGGCATTATCCACAACACATTATTGTTTCATAAATATAAAACAAAGAGAAAAGGAGCTTAGCCAACTATTGATCACCATTTATAAGCCCAGAATTACTCGCTTTCTTGTACTGGTTTTTTCATGTTTACTATTTATTTTACTATCTTATATGTTGGTGTACATAAAGTGACAAAACAGGACTGGCCCTTACAACAATGTAGAGAGAGAATATACAAAACAGTAAACGTGACCAGCACTATCATCATAGCTTTCAAATTATTTCGACTGTCACATTTAGGTCGGGACCAGCCCTCCCCCACACCCCAAGTTAGGTTGTCACACCCCACTGAGTTAACAAAATAGATACCTTTGTATTGATTCAATTTTTATATGTTAACTGGTAATGTTGTGGCTCATTTATATACTGTGCGTATTTCTAATTTTAATGCTCAACTAAATAATTTTAAGAAAAAAAAAATTGATTTGAAAACAAAAATTTAACAACCTTAAGTTGTTTTTTTTAAAGTTATGTGGTAATTACATTATACTTTTTTTTCTTGAATAGCTTAGGGAATTATCTTAGCAAATATACAGAATAGCAGAGTGCCAAAACAACTTCTAATGGTGAACTACAACACAAGCTGTGTGTGGTTTTTATAAATGAAATGTATAGGGTAACGACAAAATTGATTTGTTTTTTAAATGAAAATATATATTACTTACATGAGGGCTCAAGATAATTTTAAATGGATTAAAAATGCTCTTTAAGCATTTAATATTTTAGAGATGGGATTTAAGAATACTATCTTGTGAAACATGGATAAAAAATATAACCAGGTGAGCTTAATTTGTTTCTTATATATAAGTTTAGAAAATAGAGTATTGACAAAGTACATTAAAAAGAATTAAATAATGAATTAGAAGTCATTCATGAACATCTAGCAAACTTTTCTTTATAAATATGACACACAATCTAATAATTTCCACTCGTTGGAATTGGAAATTTTATGTTAAAAGAAAAATTCATTATGTATCATAACTTGTTTTATGGTAAATTAAGTTTACCTTACGTTATATTATTTTTTCATAGCTACCGATTTTCTTTTCATGTAACATCAAATGCCTTATAAAGATAGTATTTCTAAAAAAATAAAATCTACCCACAAAGATGAGAATAAATATTTACTAAATACATGAAAATAGATCTAGTCCAGGGGTGCGCAACCTTTTGCCAGCCATATAAAAAAAATACATTTGCCACGGCCGCCAAAAATTTTTATCTGAAAAACGAAAAGGTCACTATAAAAAATTTACAGTATGAGTATATTTTTAAGTGGCATTAGTACACTGAGATAACAATAGTTAAATAAGGGATAAGCTGCTTCACTAACACTGTCCATGAAACTTAGCAGTCAAGAGTCCAGACATTAGTGGCTGCCTTGCTCTTGGATTTTTTGCAGAGAGTCACGCAAATTACGGACACTCACTGGAGATCATCAGTTGTATTCCTGACACCAGTTTGGTGTCCGCCAGTCAGGTTCGATAGTTATTCTTGAGATATGTCATTCGTGAAAATGATGCTTTGCACAACTAAGTGCTTCCAAACATCACTTGAGTGTTTCTTGCCATTTCGCGAAGTTTGGGATACTCCGTAGTTACTTTCCATGTCTCAAGTAGTTAATTTTTGTCTGCAAAATTCTTCAAAGCTGTGCATTTTTTTTTAGTTCAATCATTTCTATTCGGATATTCAACGGTGCGCTCTCTGTGTAAAGCAATTGTGGAAAAGCAACGAGTCTCATATTTTCTGAGATTTTGTCAAAATCCTGAAAACATACTGCAAATTCCAAAGACGCCTGAAAAGTTGGAATTTCATCTTTTTCTTTTTTATTGTGGCTCTCGATTAGAAGGGTTAGTTGCGAGCAATGATAGAGATTGAGCTGTTGGATATGACTTTGTAGCAGACAAAATTTGTCATAGAAATCCTGTACTCTTCTATGCATCTTGTTCCTTTGCCTCGTAGAGACTCATTGAGGCAGTTGATAGAAATTAACAAATCTACAAGGAAGACTAGAGATGTTAGGAAGGTTTGGTTCAACAGTGGGCAGTCCTTGTTTTTCATGGCTTAAAATTTCCAGTATTTCTTTTGGGAGCAGCAGAGCAACGGTGAAATGTTCCTTCTTGTGAAAACAAACAAACCGGTGTGGTACAGAATATCTTCAGCCGACGAATCATTTGTGTTAAGAATTTGTATGAATTGGCAATGGTGGACAGCATTTGCACAAATGAAAAGGATAATGCTATTCACATCCGTCAGAATGTTATCAAAATCAACAGATTTAGAACACAGCACCACCTGGTGAAGAATGCAGTGCAGATTTATCAACTGCACATTGTCATTGCCATGATCTTTCAAATCTAAACAATTCAGCTATTGCTACAGCTGCTGGAGTCGTACTTTGTTTCGCAATAACAAGTGCTTAACGTTTAAAGCCCCATAAGGTTTTTGTTAAACTTCCGCCTCATTCCCGTAAGGATTTCTAGTATTGCGATCTGGTTGTAAAATTTAAAAAATTGCGTAATATATATTTTTATTATTTTGTCATACTGAATTCATCTTTTAGGATAATAATGGTTATTTTACGCATCCAAAACACTGTCTTGAGTTAAATACTATATTTACCTGTAGTTTAGTACTATTATTTATATAATAAAGTATTGCGAAATCACATCTTTAAAAAAAACGTAAACACTCACAAAAAAACTTTACGAATCGAGCAATAACACTAGCGAGGGAAACGGCCGCAATTGCCGGAAGTCGAATACACCTTCTTAAACGTACTGAAGAGATTTTTTTTCTGTAATTTAGTTTCTGAAGAGGATTCTATCGAGGCGCGCTTTACAATGCTCTGGTAATAGTGACTAAATGCGCATTACAACTCTTTGTCACTTTAAATGTTAATAGTGTAAAGGGTCATCCATAAATGACATCACCCACATAGGGGGAGGGGGGTCCCCACATTTGTGAAGATGTATGACAAGGGGGAGGGGGGAGTTAAAGAATTGTGATGCCACGTCAAAACACACTACTTTAAATCAGAGTTCCACTTTAATTTTCAATTTCTTACTATTTATTTTATGACATTTTACATGAATTTACGCTTGTTACAATATTAGAGTGCAGCCTTATACTAAAGACATACAAAAATGACATTAAGTGATTTGAAACCTGCTCATTTTCAAATAGAAAATACAGCTTTCAGGGGGGAGGGGTCACAGTTTTGTGTCGTCATATTGGAGGGGGGGTCTAACTTTTTGTGACAAGGTGTGATGAGGGGGAGGGAGTTAAAAATCGCCCGAAGTTGCTTGAAGTCATTTATGGACGACCCCTAAATGAATATTCTATATTTCATTTACAACTTTACAAAATATATTTCCAAATAGAAAATATTTGACGGCCGCAGGTTATTATAATTTAAACAGATTCCCACGGCCGTACATTTTGGTGCCCACGGCTGCAGGTTACACACCCCTGTTCTAGACATTCAGAACACTTAAATGATCAATTATTATTAGCCTAAATTTTAAATCATTTTCTGGCATATGCAGTTAAAGCTGCCATTATACACATTGTGTTTATAAACTTACCAATATTACTCACAAATCACCATACTGCATCCGATAATTGTGAAGTTTTTCCTTGAGTTCAACTATTTCAGCAACAGCTTGGGCGCATGCTGCCTTTTCAGCTGATAGGTTTTTTTCATGCTCTTGTTTCATGGTGTCAATTTCAATTTGCATTGTTTCTATTCTACGTTCATACTTCTCCCTTATATCAGTGAGCTGGCTTTTCAGGGCATTTACTTGCTTCTTGTAGTGATCCCTCTTGGCAATAAGCTCTTCTTTCAAAGCATTCACCTGTGTATGGAGATCACTCGTACTGGGGCCAACTTTTCCACTCTCGTCTGTCAATGATTCACCAATCGAAATCTCTTTATTGGAAACAACACTATTCACCACTAAGGTGGATCCATTCACTGCTGAAGTATTTTCACTAGTGTATTTTTTGGATTTTTTTAAAGATCCGGCCGGACTTAGTGCTTGACAACCAGTTGGGAGATTGGCATGGCTCAAGGCAGTCAGGACATCCTCAGGATCTAAAACCACTGGGCTCATTGGAGATCTAGGTGACCTGTCACCATCCAATGATCCACCATCAGGATATTTTCTATCACTCACATTTCTGTTTCGTAAAATTCTAGACTTTCTCTTGGGTGGCACAGGATGATCCCCTGGTTTGAGTGAAGGAGAGTTGGGGCCACTTGGGGGCAGGCCGACATCTGAAGGCTCTGGCAAGTCAAGACTGAAGTTGTTTCTGGTCTTTCTTAAAACAACTTTGGGCTGGTTGAAGACATCATCAGAACCTTCATCAGCCTCCAGGGGATGTCTCGGCTGAGGCACGGGGGCCAGGTCATTGGTCAGCGAGCTCTGAGAGCCTTTACTACTGCAAGAAGTTGGCGGGGTGAGGGTACCGTAGTTAAAGTCTATACCTTCAAGTTCTTTGAAAGCTGCCACATTAGGAGTTACTGGAGGAACATCAAAGACACGTGACATACGAAGCAGGTCAGAGGTGGGGACATTATTTCCTGCATCACCTTTGTCACTGTATTCTAACATGAATACCTGAGAATCAAAATTTAGCTTTTAACAGATCTATATACTTTTATTGCTTTAAAAATTTCACAGATCCAAACTACATAATTCTAAAAACTTCTTTTTTTTTTCTTTACTTATAATATTATTTTTTAATGTAATATTTCTGGGATTGATTATGACAAAAAAAATCAGATAAAAATTTTCACAAGACAAGAGAATCATTAACTTATATGAATTCCAGATGTATAGATGACACATTACCCAAATTAGATTGTGTTGAACACATTACATTAGTTATCTTACACGAATGTGGTTTCTTGTTTTAATTAATTCATTCTTTCAATAAAAGCATTATTAAAACACTGAACTGACTTTAAAGACTTAAGGTTGTTTAAGCTCTACAAGTTAATGATTGTTCAACAAATTTCAAATGTTTCTATATATTTAAGTACTTTAAAACAGTGCTGCTCAAAAGTGATGGTCTGCAGACTGGTGCCGGTCTGTGGCCATCTACCACCGCAGTAAAAGTATGAATAAAATCTGCCACATAAAGTTTGAGAAGCACTGCTTTAAATGGTATAATATTCCGAAAAAAGATATTTCTCCTCCCAATAAGAACATTTCTCAGAAAACAAATACAATGCAAAGGGAAAACTAACCTTTGGAAAATATTCCAACATCATATAGACAAGATTCTGGCCCAAGTCTGCTGTACAGAGAAACAGTTGTGAGTTCTCTTTGTCAATGTGGCGTATCAGGTTATAGCCGAATACTGTGCCCAGGCTCATCATTGACATCTTGTTAGAAGCCTCATAGAGACCGACCTGTGAAATAGAGTGGAAACAGTTCTGCCATTCCACTCTCTATTGCATTAAATTAAAAATCACTTCAATTATGAACAATTTGACTTGTCAAGAGTGAAAAGAAAAAAAAAAAATGAAATGAGGCTAAAATTTAACAATTTATTATTTGTTATGAGATATTTAATGATTATGAAATAAATTCTCAAATGTAGAATTTGATTTTTCAATAAACTATCCGCCTCTCAAAGTATTTTTTAAGCTGAAGTAAACAAAAACAAACTATTTTTAATAAGACTGATTGTTTTCCTGAGTGATGAACAGGGAAAGAAATATATACCTCTCTCAGAAACCGACAGATGTATTTCAAAATAACATAATTATCCTCTGGTATAACTTTCATGCCCTCAGCCAACTCAGCAGCGCAGCGATTTTTAGTCTCAACGTCATTCGATTCCATAAAGCGCAGGGCTATGTTCATAAATTTCTGAAAATACTGGCACGGGATTATAGAGTCTGGTAAATCCCTTAGGAATGTTTTCAAAACAGATGCAACCACATGAACATCCACATTTTCATCTTCAAACTTGATTTTCTCCCCTTTCTCAAACCTGGAAATGATATCTTTAATGGCGGATAAACGTCCAGGTAACCTATGGCAAAGAAACAAGATTCATTTGACAGAACATGGACAACACAGCTATGAAAGAATGGACAACTTAGTTTTAATCTCATGTCAAGCTCAGCTGCTGTCTCCCTAAGTTTCACTTCCTACCTCAAAGCTTTAGACACAAAGCTACAGGCATAAGGGTAAGTGTTATTTCATTATTTTCTGATGAGTTAACAGGTTCAACAATAACAATACACATCATCTTTACATTTATTTATCTTATTTAAACATTCCAGAGTAAAGTTATGTATTATTTTTTTCTAAATGTGTAAATAATTTTTAAGGAAAAATTAAATTAGGTAAAATTAGAGAGGAACAAAACTTATTCCCCAAACAATTTTTAAATGCTCTATTTCAGACTGTTAACAAACCTAAAAATGCCTTCCACTTCCAACCCATATTTATACAGGTATTCCACGCACTCGTCAACAATGTAAGGTATTCGTCTATTTTCATTGCGTTCCCAGTATAAGATTTCTTGTAAGGACTGACTAAAGAGAGCTGTTCAAAAATACAAATTAAATGATTTTAACAAAAAAATGGAATCACATCAATTAAAAAATTTATTATTATGACTTTAAAAAGAATTTTTTTTTTAAACTAAGAAGGATTTCATTAAAAAGAAAAAAAAAGAAATTATCTATTCGGTTTATTTTATTTCAAAGAGGCCTATATAATCTCAAAAACCTTTATTTCATAGTACAGTCAGACCCACTTATCTCGACCTTGGTTATCTTTTAAAGTGGAACCGCCAAATTGTCTCTTTGTCTAAGCATTTTCTCATCAGTTATGTCACTTCTTTTATGTCACCGAACCCTAATATCTTGAGGACAAAAGACGGCCAAATTTACCACTTAATGTCGGTTATCTCGATTATTAATTGTTGTCAACAAGTCAGTTTGTTTCTGTCAACCGGTTAATCACTAGAAGAAAAGTCCGTTTTTACTATCCGGTCCGTATTTTCCCTTAAATTTTTTAGAACAAAAGAAGGGAAGGCATTAAATTTCAACCTCACGAGGTCTGCCGGTGACGTCAGTCTGCTTGCGTTCAGCTCTCTGCACTGTGTTACTTCTGGTACTATGCTTCGCTTACTAAGCAATACTTTTAAAATTAAAAATCATCCACTAGCGAAATCCACTAACAGTGAAGACGTGTATTCTTACATTATTTATAGATCGGAATATTATTATTAAGAAAACGCTTTTATGTCACGGCCGGTCGCGTGTTGGCTCTGGTATCCTGCCGTAACACAACAAAAATTTAACTCCGGGTAATAAGTACTAAGCTAATATATCGACTTAATGAAGATAAGGTTAACCGGTCCTGATTAAACGGATGAACAGTTGGTGCACATATGCTTTTTGTTGTTAGCAAACATGTATATTTATTCAAACATACAAATACGGCAACAGCCGGCAACGCTGTTGCCTAAAAAAAATCAACTCCAAAAACATGTGCATGTACATTCTCATTTATCACATCATGTACATAAAGAAATTTTAAGCACATGTTAATATTTCGCCGCCATATAGGTTGTTGTTTATCTCGATCATCGGTTATCTTGACCCTTTACAGCAAACCCATAGGCCGTCAACATAACTGGGTCTGACTGTATTTATAATATTGAGCAATTAATGTATTCCTCAATTTCACAAATGGTTTCAAAAAAAGTCTTTATAATATAATTTTGTAGAAAGCTAAATCCTTTAACAGATGATAAATTTATATGATTTGTTAACAAGTTTAATTTGTAATCAACACTTTTAAACTTAGTGAAAAAATAAAATTGTGAAAACATGGTACAAATTATAAAAATGGTAAATCTGTGAATGTATTTGTTATTCAATATTATAATTGCAATTAGATATTTTAAAAACATTTTTTGTAAAATCATCAAATAGTTAATTTATGAGCTGGCAGTCTCATCTTTACTGTTATAGCATTCTCTTTAATGTAAATGTCTTCATTTAGACAGTGATGGTTCTCTTCACTTTCTTCTAATAAGACAATTTACTATTGTAATAATTCAGAAATTAAAATATCATAAATATGTAAATCTTACTGTTCAAAATATATGGTCTATTTTTTTAATATTTAAAACTCATTTTTAATCCCCTTCTAAATTCATATTCAATTTATTGACTTTCATGGGAATATTAACTTTATTTTATGGGAAAATCTTGTAATTGAATGTTACCTACTGTTCCTGTTGACTACTATTGATACAGACTATGTTCATTTCCTAACTTTTTTTTAGCGCATTTTCGAGAAGTCGAATGCGCTATTGCACCCGTTTTGTCCGTCTGTCATCACCTTTGATCACAGCATCCATAAGTCCTAGACCCATGATGTATATATGTTTTTTGTATGTCCTGACCTGCCATTTGTGCATCAACACTCAGTTACTCAATCCGTTAAAAAACCCCGTTAAAACTACCAAAAAACTTTGCGAATCGAGAGGTAACACTGGCGCAGGGAACGGCCGCCATTGCCGGAAGTCGAATACATCATTTTTCAAGCATTCAAGAGTGGTGCGAAGGCGTGCAAAAGAATTAGTTTTTTTTTTTTTTTTTTGACGTCATTAGAATATGTGTAAAAGTTTAGAGAGTTTTACGTCATCATTTGTGGTGACTTGTAGTTAGATTAAAGAGAAAATAAAAATTTTTAAAATGTAAAGAAATGACTTTTAAATAAAAAAAATGTAAGGTATATTCATTACACAAGAAAATTCATAAAAATATGTCTAAAATCTAAACACAATTACTGATAACTACATAATGCTGATATCTAACATAAGTACTGATACATAATACGAAAATGCGCTAACACGTCCTGAGTTCCAAAAGGGACCAGGCTTAACATGATTTTTTTACTGTTGAAGCTTTTTTGTTGTTGCCAGAAACACCTTTCATCATGTCTGCAATTATTTAATACATAGTGCTTTACAAAACTAAATAGCTAATGGTAAATTACCTCCACCCTTATCAGCATATAATGCTCTTTTCAGTGCACGTATCCAATCTTTCTTACTCTCCTCAGTATCAGCACACAGTGATATTACATCAACTTGACTCTTATTCGAAGCTGATAAGAACAACAAATGTCACATAATAAGAAGAAATCCATAAACATCACCGTAAAAATGAGGAAATATTTTGTGACATGAATTTCTCTTGAATAATGATGATTGTTCATGTATAACTGCAAATTATTTATTTTAAAAAACTTGTATTTAAAGACTTAAATTACAGGTATCAAACATCCAAACATATTTAGTTGATATTATTACAGTGTCTTATTTGAACATTAATTATTAAGTATTGAATCATTTCTTTGTATCTGCCATTTCAGGGATGACTTAAAAATAACTTGAGCTGATGATAAACTTAGAGCATGCATATTTAAATAATTGCTGATAGAATAAAGCAACCTCATTCTGCATGCACCCACATGTAAAATAATGCGAATTCCAGTATCGGACCTACAATTCAAATTTTTCTTCCAGATCCATTGAATCATCTAGAGAGCACATCATGATGCCCAATGAGAGCAGATGGACAAGATTCACTCGGATTTATAATATAAGATATTTGATATCCAGAGTCTTTTAAATTAATCATTTGAAATTAAAAAATAAGTTATTTATTACTTAAATGATTCTTTTAATTCTTAACTACTTAATTATTTCTATACATCTTTCAAAATTATAAATAAAGCTTAGCATTATTATGTACAGCCATGGTGAAAGGCCCGAAATAGCTCTAAATAGATATTTCTTTTTTAAAGTACCATCATAGTCTATTGAAATAAATTAGCAATGAATAGTTTAATCTATAAAGAATGAAAGTAACAAAAGGAGATTATTGAATATAATGTATAGTTATATAATAATTTTATGCACATAAATGCTCCTCCATCTGTTTAAAAATAAAAAGAGGTGTTCATTAAATAAGCTCTTTATTGGAGTACATGCATGTCAGCCGATTTCTTAAATTAAATATGACCCATTGTAAATTGACATACTTTTTTTTTACTATGAAATTGGTTTTTAAGAAAAAAGTTGAAATGCTACTCTACAGGGAACTAAGACAAAGTTCTTTGCATTAAATGGGGATAATGGAATGAGTTAAAATACATAAAATAATAATAATATAATGCATGGGGCTAAGTTCACCACGCTTTTTCAAAAAGCCCAACTAACTTATCCTTTTTTGATAAATACGAAATATTTAAATTTCTGAAATGTAAGCAAAGTATTTAATAATAGGGGTTGTATTTTGCGCACCGATGCACACCAAACAATGCCGTCATCATATTAAATATTTTTACAGCGCTCATCAACACATGATTTTTCAACTAAACTAACTGCTGTAGACTGTCGTACATCACTCCTCAGCGTTACAGATCCAGTGAGTGACTTGGACTATTATATTATTTATAATATACATGCAAAACAAAACATAAATAATTTTTGTTTAAACATATAATGAAAAACTCACCACTGATGATATCAAAATAGCAACGCTTAGACTCTGCATTTGGATCAACAGGAGGTTCAACTATTGTTTGCCCATTTAGTGTGATGCAGTCACTAAACTTGTTGTCGTCTTCCTTGAGATACATGAATAGGAACTTGTCTGATAAAACACAATAACGACGAGACCATGTGTTCATCCGCCCACCTTTGCGTCTTAGCCATCCTTTTGTATCACGATCTTTGTGCTGCATATTTTGAGAAGCATTCATTTTCTAGGCTTTAACCTTGTCAGAGCCATCAGATAATTCCATTAAGCTCATTGTCAATTGAAAAATCTTGCATATATGAAATGTAAAATATAATTAATGATTATTATACCAGCTTAACTAAAAGTTAACAGACTATGTCTATAGTCTGTACATTATTATAATGTTATTATGATTATAACAATATTTTTTACAATAACAATTACTTTCATGTCAATTTCAATAGTCAATACAAGAGTATAATAGATAGGCCAATATTTACTAATATAATATAGTAAAAAGTAATATTAGTAAGTGTAAGTAGTTAAGTAGGCATCAATTCATAGTCATAGGGTAATCCTGCAGTTTTTACATGTATATTATTTCACGTTGAAATTTATTTTTCTCGTGAGAACTTACCTTTTTATTTATTAAATACATTATTATATTATTATATTATATGTTGTTGTTGTATTTTAGCTTATTACATTGCTAATTTGTAATTTATATTAATTTTTAAAGTATTTTTTCGGCTCTCTATGATACATGATCCGACATGATCCGGTAATACAATACTGACAATACGAACGTTTTGTTTACTAGGGCTAGGGCCAGCTTGCCAGATATTTTTTACCCATGCTAAAACTAAAATAAATTTACTGAATTTAAGATTTTTTTTTAAATGTATATTTTATCTTTGTTATGTTCTTAGAATATAAATAAATTTTTTTTAAAAGACAATTTCATTTATTAATTCATTACTAGATTGACTAGATGTTTGATTTTTATTTAGTTTCTTTTTTAAGTGAGAAAATTTCTTTGGCATCTTACTGTGACGACAATCAGGTTAGTAGGATGCTCGATAAAAAAATGGATGTATAATAGTAATACTCCACTTATGTAGCTTTAAAAGCTGAAAAAAGCCTTAGAAATTAATACAAATTACAAATTAGTGTTATAATAATGTATTTAATAAATTATTAAAAATTAAAAACAAGTTCTTAAGATAAAATTAAATTTCGCTGTGAAATAAATTTGAAATAATTAATATACCTGCAAAAAATGCAGGATTACCGTCATAGTACTCGTAGTAGTTGGCATGGCATAGATAGTTCATATATCATATGTCATATTCATAGTGATTCATAGTAATAATAATCATAGTTTTTAGTATAGTATAGTATATAGTATAATAATTATAATATAATATTAATTAATATAGAAGGGTCTAGTATTTAGTATAGTATAGAGTATTGTAGTATAGTAAATAGTCTCAGTATAATAGTATAGTATAGTAATAGTAGTAATAGTAGTATAGTGTATAGTATAGTCAGTATAGTATAGTCGTATAATAGTCTAGTGTATAAGTTAAGTATAAGTAAGTTTTAGTAAGTAAGAAGCCACTGCCACTAGTAGTAGTAGTAGTAGTAGTAGTTAGTGGTCAGAAGTGGCCTAAAAATTAAAAATAATATTATTAATTAATATTAATATCATTGATATAGACCAATATGACTATTTTAAACAAGGATAACAATTTTCGGTTACCCAATTTTTAAAAAAAGTTTTAGATGATTTTTTCCAAATTTTTATCTAAATATATGTATCAACAATTGGGAATCTTTGGTACCGTACATTAAACAATTCGCTTCCTCACCATAATAGACCGAAACTAAAAACACCATTTATAATAGTAAAAAGTATTTCCGTTTCCCTTATCCCTCCCACTGATGTAGCCAGATTCTTTCCACAAGAACTTTTTCTTCTGAAACTAATTTGAACTTTTTTTTCAACTTCAATTTTTATCCTGAAATAATTAGTGTCACTTACTTTATAATGAGTCAAATTATTTCAAAAGTTATTTTTTTAAAATTACATTTATTATGTAAGGGGCCGTCTAGAAATGATGTCACGCGCCTAGGGAGAAGGGTTCATGCATTTGTGACAATGTTTGACGAGGGAGACTGCTTAAGAAATGTGACGTCACATAAAAAAACGCTCAACTTTAAATAAGTTCCACGTAAACATTTGATTGCTTACAATTGATTTAATGAAGTTTTAAATAGCTTCACATATGTAACAATATTAGAGTACAGATTTACACTAAAAACATACTTAAATGACAAAAAAGTATTTTTGCAACATGGAAGGAAGGATGCGGAAGGGGGGGGCAAGTTTTTTGTGACAAAGTGTAACGAAAGGCTGAAATGTCAAAATCACGTGACGTCACTTATGCCAGGAACTAAAAAAAAAAGCTTGAATAATAAAGTTAAGATTTTGAAACGTCTTTATTAAGTTTGTGTTTAAAAAGAGCCCCCCCCCTCCCACCCCACCTTTTCAATCGACTAAATCATAGGGACTATATTTGTTAAATAAAAGCAACGTATTAGAAAAGTGTGATATGCTATTCTCTATGTCCCTCTAACTTAGTTATTACTAAGTTAGAGGGACATAGAGAAATATAGTGAAGTCAAATTTTCAATTTAAATAATGATAAGGAACAATTTTTAAAAACTTCGCAATTTTAAAAAGGTCACAAGTTAAACATGGCATTCATGAAACAAAGGGATTATTTTTTAATTAATATCTGATTGGGGGGCGCGGTGGTCAAAGTGTTAGTGCGCTGCGGTACAAAACAATTCTAAAATAAAAATATAAATCGGTCACGGGTACACCATTGACGTGGAGAGGGGGGATATGCTGTATGGGCAGCAGCTAATTCTCCATAATACCCGCCCAGGCTTGCATCACCTCTGGAGAGGACACTCCAGCGTCGCCGCAAGGTGTCGACAAAACACGGGAAGCAGCAGTTACCGGTTATAAGCCAAAGCTCAATTGACGTAGAGCTAGGCGCCAGGGGCTGCTTCCGACGGTGGGAGAGACTACCAATGTCTCACTGGACAGCTACCGCCCGCCTCAAACTGGGCAGCCCCCAGTCAAATAGGTGCTATCCCGTCATGGCCTGCCTTCTCCACTGGGTGCGTGGAGATTAGAGTACCACTCAACAAGTGGGCCACTAAGCCCTGCACCAAGAAATACAAAAAAGAAAAAGAAGACCCCAGCTCTTCGAATCGCTAGCTGGAACGTGAGGACTATGTGTCCCGGCATCACTGATGATCTGCAGTCCATAAACGACACACGGAAGACAGGAATAATCGATAGAGAACTTAAAAGGCTAAAGATTGACATAGCATGCCTTCAGGAGACCAGGCTCCCAGACAACGGTTCACTCAAAGAGGCCAATTACACCTTCTTCTGGCAAGGCAGACCGAAAGACGAACCTAGACAGCATGGTGTGGGTTTCGCTGTTAAAAACACTCTTCTACCATCCATTGAACCACCGTCATCAGGCACGGAGAGGATCCTCACTCTAAGACTCAGAACAACTGCGGGCCCAGCAAACATTCTTAGTGTGTATGCCCCAACACTCTATTCAACTCCGGAAGAGAAGGACCAGTTCTATGGAGCGTTAGACCAGGCAATAGCCGGCATCCACAAAGACGAGGCAATCTATCTCCTAGGAGATTTCAATGCTAGAGTGGGGAGCGACCACGAAGCCTGGCCCACCTGCCTTGGACTATTTGGAAGAGGAAAGTTAAATGAAAATGGACAAAGGCTTCTGGAATTGTGCTGCTCACGAGGCTTGTGTGTGACCAACACTTTCTTCAAGTGCAAGGATATACATCAAGTATCTTGGAGACACCCTCGATCCCACCAATGGCACCAGCTGGACCTCATTATCACCAGGCGTGCACAACTAGCTAGCGTCCTACTCACTCGCAGCTATCACAGTGCCGACTGTGACACGGATCATTCCCTTGTCGCCAGCAAAGTACGAATAATGAGGAAAAACTCGTACCACACAAAGAAAAAGGGAAGTCCACGCATCAATACCTCCTGCATGAAAGACCCTGCGATAGCGCAGCTGTTCAAAGACAAGGTGAAGGAAAGTCTCTCAAAGATGTCCCCATGCGTCACCATTGACTCCAAATGGACGCAACTGAGAGACACAATCTATACATCCGCAATACAAGCCTTTGGCAAAAAATCTCACAAAAACACGGACTGGTTTGATGAACATTGGGACGAGATGAAACCCGTCACTGAAGCAAAAAGGAAAGCTCTTATGGCTTACAAGGAAAAGCCTACACCTGACAATTTGCATGCTTTAAAAACAGCTAAGTCACTTGCCCAAAAGGTTGCACGTAAATGTGTCAATACCTACTGGCTTAAGCTCTGTTCCAGTATACAATCAGCTGCAGACATGGGCAATGCAAAAGTCATGTACGAAAACATCAAAAAGGCAACGGGCCCCTTGACGTCAAAAGCTGCTCCCCTAAAGTCCAAAAATGGAGAAATTATTCAAGACCAGGCAGCACAGCTAAAACGGTGGGTTGAGCATTATCTGGAATTGTATTCAACAGTTACCACAGTCTCCAGCACCGCTCTAGATGACATCCCAGATATGCCACTCATGGAAGAACTTGATGTCGTGCCCACACAGGAAGAGCTGAGCAAAGCAATTGACAGTCTAGCTTGTGGAAAAGCGCCTGGGAATGATGGAATACCACCAGAGGTTCTAAAGAGTGGCAAGACAGCTTTACTCCAACCATTGCACGAGATTCTGTCCCTCTGCTGGGAACAGGGCTACATCCCCCAAGACCTAAAGGATGCAAATATAGTGACACTATATAAAAACAAAGGTGATAGGAGTGATTGCAATAATTATCGCGGCATTTCACTCCTTAGTATTGTAGGAAAGACCTTTGCCCGCGTTATACTAAAACGTTTACAAAGCCTAGCATCCCGCGTCTATCCAGAATCTCAGTGTGGTTTCCGGTCCGGTCGGTCTACCATAGACATGGTGTTCTCCATACGACAGCTCCAGGAAAAATGCAGAGAGCAGCAGATGCCACTATACATTGCATTTGTGGACCTTACAAAAGCCTTCGACTTAGTCAGTCGCAACGGGCTATTCCAAATACTGGCAAAAATTGGATGTCCCCCTCACCTACTTGCCATCATCAGACAGTTCCATGAAAATATGCTTGGCACAGTACAGTTCGATGGAGCTAAGTCAGAGGCCTTCCCTGTCAGCAGCGGAGTTAAACAAGGTTGTGTACTCGCACCAACACTCTTCGCAATATTCTTCTCTGTACTTCTTCGATACGCATTCAAGGATAGCAGTGAGGGAATCTGGTTACATACCAGAGCTGATGGAGGACTTTTCAACACTGCCCGCCTCCGAGCCAAGACCAAAACGACGGATGTCCTAATTCGAGAGCTACTATTTGCGGATGATGCGGCACTAACAGCACATACAGAATCTGGTTTGCAACAACTCGTGTCAAGCTTCTCCAATGCCTGCAAAGAATTTGGTCTGCAAATCAGCTTGAAAAAGACAAACATCATGGCCCAAGACACTCGACCTCCTCCTACCATAAATATCGATAATGAAAACTTGGAGGTTGTGGACAGCTTCACCTACTTGGGATCCAAGGTCTCCAATACACTGTCCATTGAAGAAGAAATAAACAGCAGAATTGGCAAGGCAGCCGCAACAATGGCTAAACTAAATAAGCGGGTCTGGCAAAACACCAAGCTAACGGAGAAAACCAAACTGTGCGTCTATCGAGCCTGTGTCATCAGTACACTACTATATGGGAGCGAGACATGGACCACTTATACATCACAAGAGCGTAAGCTTAACAGCTTCCATTTGAGATGCTTGCGCCGCATCCTTGGTATTAAATGGCAAGAAAAAGTACCTAATAGTGAGGTACTAACGCGTGCCAATACCCAAAGCATGTTCTCAATTCTTAGTGAAAGACGCCTGAGGTGGCTAGGACATGTCAAAAGAATGAGCCCCGGCCGCATCCCGAAGGACCTCCTATATGGTGAACTTGCTTCAGGAAAGAGGAAAACAGGTCGCCCACGCTTGCGATTTAAAGATGTCTGTCAAAGGGACATGAAAGCAGCCAAAATACATACAAGTGACTGGGAGTGTAAGGCAGAAGACCGATCTACGTGGCGCACAGTTGTCAAAGAGGGCGTGATAGTAGCCGAGGAGCGAAGAATGGAGGAGGCTGCAGACAGAAGAGCTAGGAGAAAGGCCAAAACATTTGGAAGCACAGAACTCGTGTGTAAAAACTGTGGCAAAGACTGTCACTCAAGGATAGGACTGCACAGTCACTCGAGGAAATGCAACCCAACCCAACGGTGATGCACCATCGTCTCGCGAGACGGAAGGATGCCGGATATGCTATTTAGTTTGGGTTAGAATAGGCGAAGGAACGATGATTTCTAAAATATGTATATAAATAACAATTTCTTACGTTCTCTTGTGGGTTCTCAAATTTATGTACATGTATTATAATTAGATTTAATTTTGATTTCTTGATAACTTTCGCCAACCAGAGTCTGATGGCCTACCGACAGCACTTTGAGAAGCATTGATGGTTTTTAAAAAGAAAAAAAAAAGTTCTAAAATAAATTGTAAGCCACCAGATGTTTCAGTGGAAGTTTTTATTTAAAGTGATGTGACGTCACATTTCTTCAAACCCCTCCCTCCCCTCGTCACGCATCGCCACAAAAGTGTGACCCCTCTCTCCACCCCCCCCCCCTCTTTTGTAGGTGCGTGACGTCATTTATGGACGGCCCCTTCTATAAATTACATGAATAAACAATTGTCAAGGTGGGAACAATTTTTAACATTGCATGCCACATCTATGTAAAAAAGAGGCCGCATAAAATGATATACCTATAAATACACACTTATAAAAATACAAGATACTTTTTTTAAAGGCCACAAGAAAGTTACTGAGGTCGATTAATATGCTTTTATTTTGTATTATAGATTAATTTCTTTTTTTTTTTTTACAAAGGAATTGTATATATTAGTCTATTTGGCATCTCGCGAGACGATGGTGCATCACCGTTGGGTTGGATTGCATTTTCTCGAGTGGCTTTGCAGTCCTATCCTTGAGTGACAGTCTTTACACACGAGATCTGTGCTTCCAAATGCTTTGGCCTTTCTCCTAGCTCTTCTGTCTTCAGCCTCCTCCATTTTTCGCTCCTCGGCTACTATGAAGCCCTCTTGACAACTTAGCGCCACATAGATCGGTCTTCTGCCTTAAACTCCCAGTCACTTGTATGTATTTTGGCTGCTTTCATGTCCCTTTGACAGACATCTTTAAATAGCAGGCGTGGGCGACCTGCTTTTCTCTTTCCCGAAGCAAGTTCACCATATAGGAGGTCCTTCGGGATGCGGCCAGGCAGTGGCGTCACTAGAGTTGGTGTCACCCGGGGCGGGAACCCATGGTGTCACCCCGTCACGACTTAACCTATAGAACTCATCCGAATTTTCCAGTGCAAAATACCGGGAAAATACATAATTTTACAATTTGGTGTCACCCCCCTGATGGTGTCATCTGGGGCGGCCCGCCCCACCGCACCCCCTAGCAACGCCACTGCGGCCAGGGCTCATTCTTTTTACATGTCCTAGCCATCTCAGGCGTCTTTCACTAAGGATTGAGAACATGCTTTGGGTATTGGCACGCATGACCTCACTAGTAGGCAATTTGTCTTGCCATTTAATACCAAGGATGCGATGCAGGCATCTCAAATGGAAGCTATTAAGCTTGCGCTCTTGGGATGTATAAGTGGTCCATGTCTCGCTCCCGTATAGTAGTATACTGATGACACAGGCTCGATAGAAACACAGTTTGATTTTCTCCGTTAGCTTTGTGTCTTGCCAGACCCGCTTATTTAGTTTAGCCACTGTGGCAGCTGCCTTGCCAATTCTCCTGTTTATTTATTCTTCAATAGACAGTGTATTGGAGACCTTGGACCCCAAGTAGGTGAAGCTGTCCCCAACCTCCAAGTTTTCATTATCGATATTTATGGTAGGAGGACGTAGAGTGTCTTGGGCAATGGTGTTTGTTGTCAGGGAAACATTATAGAGTAATGGGGTTTTCCCGGACATTTCAATATTGATACTTGTTTTTGGTGCGGTGCGCACTGTATGAAAGTGTATGAAGTAATAGTGTGAACGTGAAGTAGGGTGAAAGGAGTTGTTGCGAGAGAGAGATTGGCAGTGGTTGTGTATTGAAGAAACTAGGAATTGTAGTTATAAAATTTACAAACGTTTCAAAGGTGTTGGTTTTTATCTTGAGTTGACCTGTCCTTGTGATCTGTACAAATACACAGACAACGACGTAACATTTGTCTTTTTCAAGCTGATTGCAGACCAAATTCTTTGCAGGCATTGGAGACGCTTGACGAGTTGTTGCCAACCAGTTTCTGTGTGCGTTGTTAGTGCCGCATCATCCGCAAATAGTAGCTCACGAACTAGGACATCTGTCGTTTTGGTCTTGGCTCGGAGGCAGGCAGTGTTGAAAAGTCCTCTATCAGCTCTGATTTGTAACCAGATTCCCTCGCTGCTATCCTTGAATGCGTATCGAAGAAGAACAGAGAAGAATATTGTTTAACTCCGCTGCTGACTGGAAAGGCTTCTGACTTAGCTCCATCGAACTGCGCTGTGCCCTTCATTTTTTCATGGAACTGTCTGATGACATGTATATATTAGTATTATAGTATGTCAACACATTTTTAATTTTATACATTTACTTTAATAACTTTGATAGTAGAAAAATCATGTATTATGCTATCAAAATTTCAAATTATATGTAATATCTTGTTCTATGGTCATTATTACAATATTTTATGATCTTAATAAATCACTCACTGTAGAACGAAGATTTTTTTTAAAAAATCAACTTCAGTTTGGAGAAGCTCCTTTCACAACTAGATACACTGATAACAATTGTTGAGAAAATTCTTAGCAAAATTATAATTATTCTGTTGGGTACATAATTTTCCAATCTATACTGTTGAATGAATTTTCATAGATAAAAGGGTCTTCCCCCCACCCCACCCCCGTTTTTCTAACGTAATGCCTCTTCTAGTAGTGTAGGTAGGCCTACAGCTATAAAAACCGGGATACTTTTTCTTTCAATATTGAAATTTTCTTATCAATGTCAAAACAGTAATTTATTTGGTGTGCAAATTCTTCAGAACTATTATTATTTATTAGACGTGCTTACGTAAAGAAAAAGGTTTTTCTGCCTAATTGCTTGCATAGCGAAACGAATTTGCTGTGCTACGTCATAAAGTTTTGAAACCATGAAATTACTGCGACTTAACCGATTTCGCGCAATAATAAATAGCGACCTAATGGGATCTATACATGCGTTATACAAATTAATTAATCCAAATTGATCGATTAATCGATTCTTTTCCCGATTATTCGAACAAGAAAATTTAATCAATATCAGCTCTATTTTATTTATTTTTAATTATATTTTTTTTAAAAATCATTTCAGTGGGCTATAGCTTATTGCCTACTATTAATAATGATTCGTAAAACATTGCTATCCAACGTTTCCTGCTCAGTTTATATAAGTGTAGTGTAAGTCAGAAGCGTTACGCAACGGCCGTAAGTCCTTTGAATTCAGATGCCCCCATCCACCATCCCAGGAAAAAGAGGGGGGAGCAGACTGGGGTCAACCTCCGTTTGACACTTTGCTAAAGCCTTTATAAAAAGAAGAAATTTTCATCTAGCCAACTATCGAACTTTTCCGCGACAGGGAGTCGTAATATCTTTTTCCACCCCGAATTACACTAATCGTAGCAACACCACTACCCAAAGAACCCTTATATGGGGGGGAGTCCATAAATGACGTCACGAAACTTAAGAGGCATGGGACACGCATTTGTGACGATGTGTGACGAGGAGAGGGGTTAAGAAATGTTATGTCACATCAAAACGCATAACTTTAAATAAATGTTTCACCTAAATAATTCATTAACTAGTTGGGTTTAAAAAAAAAATTAATGTAGTTTTAAATGGCACCATGTTAGTGAGTAGTTTTTCACTGACAAAAGAAGTGGTTTAAAAACATGTTCATTTTCAAATAGAAAATACGGCATTTATTGGGAGGGGGTTGCAAAGCTTAGTGACGTCATATTGGAGGGTGTTCTTGCTGTTTGTGACATGTGATACAGAGAGAGAAGAGAAAAATAGGTAAGAATTCCGTGACGTCATTTATAGACGTCCCCTTACAATGCCAACCAAAAATGATTTCTCCGCAAGGGTTTACCACCAAAGGAATGTGTGAAGTGCACACCTAGCCAACATTTGGGTCCTCACTCTGGTGACTATTTCGGGGACTTAAGGAGATGTAAGTGTTAATACAGTTAATATAATATAGTATAACTTAAAATCTAATAATTAGCATAATGTTAAACAATTGGTGGGTGTGGATGGAAAAGAGTCGTGGATATAGTGAATGCATCACCCCCAGAGAGGTGTGGTAGATTTTAAAAAATAAGAGTAGGGCGCTGAGTTCATCAAAATTCAAAACTTTTAAATGGAAGACTATAGACACAAACCATGGATACCTAACCGTATGACGCAATAAGCGTCTGTGTAAAAGGACCATCTTTAGGTTATAATATAAAAATCAGATCTTTGATGCTCGTGGATTAAAAAAAAAAATCATTTATGACAAAAGGATGAATAACTTCAATAAAATATCAGGAACAATTGAAACACTTAAATTTGATAGTCGTAGGCTAACAATCATTATAATAAACATCCTTGGAGAATCCTGATAATCAGAAGTATGATTCCACGTCTGTGAAGTGTATTGAAGGATAATTAATTAAACATATTACTTACAAACATGGCATAACTAGGGTCAAGACCATCCAGAATCCAGGATGAAAAAATTGTGCCCCTGCTCTCCCGTCCTCGCCCCCCCCCCCCCAAAAAAAAAAACAATAATAAAAATAAATAAATAAAATAAACAATTTTAAAAACTAAAAAATGCATTTTCATGTAGCCGGAAAAGGTCACCCTCCATCAAAAGCTCTCGAAATCCCCTTCTTTCCGAGTCAATGGATGGAGTCATGAAGGCCTGCAATAAATAGAATCAATGTTTTACAATACTCAACGATTGTGTTATTCTTTACACCCCACTTCTGCATTTTAAATCTAAAGATGTGCATTTCCTTTATTTTCAACAAATTTTTATATTTTGTATTAACAATCAGAAAGGAATGTCAGGAAATGACTGGAGAAAATACCATTTCATAGAATGTGTGGGTGTGGACAATTTTTACAAAATATGGATGGGGGTAAATAAAAATCGATCGATTATACTGCGGAGATATAGGCTAATATTTATTTCTACTACTTGAATACCAATTATAAAATTGGATGTTTAAGTTTTATTTCTCCCTCGGTGTTAAACTTATTTAAATAGACTTGATTAGCCAGTATTAATAATTGTGTAGTCAACTCTATTAGTGGTATAAGTCTCGCAGTAAACGATAATCAAAACTACACAACAAATGTTGACGTCAAACTCAGCAGTCCCTAAATGATGAGTGAGCTAGTGAACGCATTGAGATTGGAACATCGTCTGACTCATGACAATTGATTTTCTGCATTTTAATTTATCGTTTTTTCTATTTCATTTCTCTGTGAGTAGCGTTGGTAAAAAAAACAGTATTATTCTAAGTCATTACATTAACCCATAAATTTGTTGTTCAATGAATATTGTGAAATCACATAAAACGATAAATATAAATAATATAATGATTAACAAATAAAATATAAAATCGAATTTTTAATATATTATTTTATCGGTTAGGACTATCCAGATCCATGCCCCAGTGTCCTGCTTAAATTTACACTTATAATTAGGTTTCTGTGGATTCTGATACTGATATTATAGACATCTTAACTTAGGAATACATCTTAGTCTTAGGTTTAGGTTGTCATTAAGATAAGTTATAGGCCTATTATTAGTATCAGTATTATAAATTATATGTTACAGAGACCGAGGCTCCTTCTGCCTTCTGTACAGAATATTGTCATTTTTGTGTCGGTGTCCTACTTTTATCTATGACTATATTAGACTATGGTAATACTATGGTTTGTGTTTAAGTTTAGTCCTGTATTTATTAATTTATATTAATTTATACTATTACTATTATTAATAGTATTAGTATTATAGTTGGCCCTGCCCTACATCCTACATTTAATTTTGAATTATTGTCATGCCATGGTTGTAGAATTGGCATTGACATTCATAGAGTTAAGACAGTTAGAGTCAGAGGCGTCACTAGGGTTGATGTCACCCGGGGCGGTAGCTCATGGTGTCACCCGGGGCGGTAGCTCATGGTGTCACCCCCTCATGATTTAATCCATAGTACTCCTCCATGTTTTTCAGTGCCAAATAATGGGAATATATAGAATTTTATGGTCTGGTGTCACCCGGGGCGGCCCGCCCCCTTCGCACCCCCCTAACGACGCCACTGGTTAGAGTTATAGAGAATAGTAATAGTATAGTTCGTCACATAGTTAGTAATAGTCAGTCATGGTCAAAATTCTGAAAATAGAAGAATGTCATAGTAATTACTAATAGTAATGGTAAGGTAAAGAAGTGCATATTCTATAGTTATAGTCTGATTAGTCTGTAACACTATTAATTCACTCAATTCACTGTAAAATATTACTAATAATTATTTACTATAAAAATAACATACCATAGACTATTGTAATAATTTTGCAGTGTATTAGTATAGTAAATGGTTATAAATTAATTAGTAAAATCGCTTGTGTCTCTTGCAGACTTTAAATGCAGTAGTAAATGAAAATGGTTAAAACATATTAAAGGTAGCATTGGACTGGTATTAGGGCCTACTCTCGAGGCCTGGGGTGAGAAATAGTTTTGGCTAGGGGGCCATTTTGAGATATCAGACTTAGCAATGATTGTATTCTTTAGTTAACATTCCTTTTTATTTCAGAAAAAGAATAAATGGTATAAAAATCACTGTATAAAATATATTTACTATTGCTTATCTACATGCAAGAAAAACTTTGGTCACAAATATATAGAGAACATTATCCCAGCAAATTTTTTCAAACTGGAATTTTTCAGCAGACAAAGAGTTATAAAAGTATTCAACATTTTTGTTTACTATAGAATGTAATTGCAAATCAATTAGTTCTATCTCCTCAGGTGCTGTATTAATACCAGCAGTGAAAGCTCATAACCACTCTTATGGAAAACATGTATTGAACTTTTGGTCGCGGACATGAAGCAAATCTCAGTTCAAAGCAGATTTTCTGAATGTCAGCCGGGCCACACAAAACTCTGGGGTGTGCCACACTTTTCCCACCCAAGCTCAGGCTGTTATTATTATGGATATCTATCAATATATGTTTAATTTTTAAAAAGTGACATTTAAATAGCCAACAGATTTTAGAAACATTTTTTCTCCTTTTTCTATTATTAACCTAATGTAACGGTGGCCAAACTGCTGCTCACAAACAAACTCATGAAATTTTTTAAATCATGACTGAAACAAAGTGTTGAAAATAGTTTGGGCTTGATTTCAATTTCAAAAGTTGGAGGGAGCGATTGGTTTCTTATTGGTTGGTAATGTAAACTGTTAAAATTTCTGGTTTTCCGTAAAAATCTGCATTTGGAAGTATTGACCATTACTGTTAGTCATCCTAAAGTTTTAACTTATTGTTTAACTCTTAAAGTCGCAAAGCGTCGTAATGCGTCTCTTCCCGCTATCCCTAAAGCGTCGTAATGCGTCCCTAGATACAAATCTCGTTAGAAATGAGATCTCGGAAAGTAAAAACTCTTCAATGCTTGAAAAACAATGCATTCGATTTCCGGCAATGGCGGCCGTTGCCGGCACTAGTGTTATCGCTCGATTCGCGATGTTTTTTGGTAGTTTTAACGGGTTTTTTTTCGAAGATACGTTTTCGTTATACTTCATTACTAAAATAATAGTACTAAACTACAGGTAAATATTGTTTCAAACTCAGTACGGTCTTTTGGATGCGTAAAATAACCATTCTTAGCCTTAAAAATGAAGTCAGTATGACAATAATATTATAAATGGATTTTACGCAAATTTTTTAATTTCATAACCGGTTGATCGTAATACGGGAAATCCTTACGGGACTGAGGCGGAAGTTTTCCAAAAACCTTATAGCACTTTAAGAGTTAAGTTTAAACAAATTGCAGGAAATAAAAATATAACATCCTATTCACATTTCTCATAAATCGATTCCTGACAGACGTAATTGAAGATGGTTTCCAGGATTTCAGCTTTTCATGAACATTGTGTTGGATTTCTGGAAGCTCGTGCCAGAAGTAAAATATCCTCAACTTAAAAATGGATGCAACTGCTGTTGTTAATCTTTGTAATCCACATTGAAACAATGAAGTAAATAATAAAATCACCTAGCAGTAAATAGTAACCAGCTCCTGACAGAACTTCTTCGCAACACAACTACCAGCTACCGACAGGATTTAAAGAAACTTAGAAAACAATAATAAATCATACAGAATGGGACCGTATAAAGCTTTTTAAAAAAAAAAAAAAAAAAATTACACAAACTGTGTAGGAAGACAATAAATTTAAGCTTTATTTACGAACTAATACTAATAACAGTAAACGTTTTGGCTAATGCCTTCATCAGTACAATAACATAAATAATTACTTACATAAATCTTTAGTAATAAAGTATAGAAAAGCACATCTTTAAAAAAAACTGTAAAAACTACCAAAAAACTTTGCGAATCGAGTGATAACTCTAGCGAGGGAAACAGCCGCCATTGCCAGAAATCGAATATATCTTCTTTCACGTACTGAAGAGTTTTTATTTTCAGTAATTTTGTTTCTTAAGAGAGTTCTATCAAGGTGCGCATTACAGCGCTTTGGTAATAATAGCAATGCGCACATATCGCGCTTTAATACATTAGGGGCCGCCCATAAAGTACGTCATGCTCCAGAGGGGGGTAGCAGGTGTAAGAAAGTGTGACAGGGGGTGTCTGGCCATGTGTGACGTCACAGTGTTTAATGTTAAATTTTAATTATTATGTTAATAAAAAATATATTTTTGTACGAAAGTGTGATGTACTTTAGGGGGGGGGTCCGAGGTTTGTGACGGGGGGAGTTAAAAAGGGTCAAAAATAGTGTGACATACTTTAAGGACGGCCCCTTAAGAGTTAAAATAAACAAGTAAAATATAATGGTAAACATTTTTAACATACATTAGTAAATCACAGTTACAAGTGTTGATATTTCAGTACCAAAACCCTTAAATATTTTCAAATGTTGGAGACTGCAGTTCTAATTTCATTGCTCAATGTAGACACTGTGATATTCAGTCAGTTGGGGCTTTTACCAAATGATAACAAAACATGTGCCCCAATTTTGTAAACATTTTTAGTTTAGCTTCTGTCAACTACTTTACATACTGATTTATAATATAATAAAATTGACTATCAAATTATTTTGAAATCTTATAAGCTCATGGGACCTGTTTTTATGTTTAAGTTTCAACTTTTTCTTAATTAAAATGAAATGTACACTTTTGAAATAAATAAATATGTTGGAACTTTTAACTGCTTAGTTTTTTTTAAATACACAAAAAAAAAAAAATTCAGACAGTTTTCAGATAAATTTATTCATATTCTTTAGCTTAATCATAAAATGTGGATGGCTAAAGAACATGAAGCACTTTCAAATGTATGGCTGTTCCAAAAGAAATGAAATCTCACTGTAGCAGGAAAAAAAAGATTTTGGAGAAATAAACTTATTTAGCAACAATATCTTTTTGAAGGAGTTTGGCTAGCATTTATCTTACTGTTTGAAAACAAAATTAGCCAAATTAGTAACTTTAGAATAACATGTATTTGATTTTTAAAGTGTGGGCGTCAATTATAGTATGTCTAATGGGCTGTAATGGGATTATCTTAAGTGAAAACTTTTACTAGTATACATATTTATATCATTTAAAAGCAGTACCAAGTGAATTTAGACTTATATTATTTTGTTATTACACTATATTTAATATTAATAGTATTCTTAAAAATTTTTAATGAATTTTTTTTTCAGGACATCTAATTTTCTTGGATTAGTAGACAGAAATTCTATCAAGACAAACCCAATGGGTATTTGAAGACCAAAGTTTCTTTTACTTAAATACTACCTTTTTCAAATAAGCAACATGAGCAAACACACAAACCTCTTTTACACAGTGGAGGTTGGTGATTCCACTTTTACTATACTCAAACGCTATCAACATCTTAGACCTATTGGATCTGGAGCTCAAGGAATTGTTTGGTAAGCTTTAGCTATATTAATAATTTTTAGAGCCTTATATTGCTTGAGTTTGAAAATGTATCCATTTGGGGGTGGCCGAATATTAGGGACCAACTGGGTAGACATTTTCTACTGGGTACTGAATCCGAATAGTTAGATGTACTATTTGACGGCTGTGGGTACGAATCTTAGTTGTAGGGTTGTTAAACAATAATCGGAAATTCGAATTAATTTCAGTAATGAAAACAATTAGCGGTTACTTGATTTTGCAAAAGCAAAACCGCCTTGTATTTAGCTTTCATGTTTTCAAAGTGCAGTGATAGTATAATTATGGCCAGAAGAAGGGACTATTAATTTATTAAAATTTAAAGCAATAAATTCATTATATATTACTTTTAAATTTTTATTTCTCTTGTTAATATATAGTTATTTACTTTATAACTATAACTGTTAATCGCTGCTAATTTTAGTTAATGTATTTACTTTATTTTATTCCATTTTTAAACAGTTAAAATTTTATATATGGCGGCGTGGCGATATCATGTAGAGGTAAACACAAAATTGTCTTAGAAAATTAGTTTATTAACTTTATCAAGGTTCATTCGCTTTGTAGCAAGCTGTCCTACCCCATCGACCAATCAGATTGCAAAAAAAGGTAGTGCACAGCGCGGGGGGTCAACGAGGCTAACAATTCGTTGAAATGAGGTCAATTAATATGTTCTTTCAGAAAACAAAATTGCATGTGTTTCGTAGTGCTGTGGTTATTACATTCGCCTAAGGTTGTAGGTTCAATCCCCTGCTAAGACATTACTATTTTAATTTAAAATATTTGTGTGTTTGTGCCTGTTCATTTCCACTTTCTTTTCGAACATGTCTTCAGGTTTGCCAACCGTCCGTAAATTTACGAGCAGTCCATAAACATTTATCGTAAAATTGCCTGTCAGTAAAATTCCGTAAAAAATTAAGACATCCATAAAAAATTGACAAAATGTGGAATCTCACAGTTTAAAAAATCAGAAAAATCATGTTTGTGACATCTATTTTCTTGATCCAAATTTTAACGTTTAAATTATTTTAGTGGCATCCCGCGTTCTATTAATTAACTGTAAGAGCTTTCTTGACAGCTGGAAAGTACAAACTTTAAAACATGCGATAAATTATTAATGATTATCAAACTAAACTACAGCTCTAAGAAGTAGATGATCCATCGACTGTTGAAAAGTTTATGTTGCTGTTCTTGCATTTTATACTAATGCAGTCGGTGCAATTAAGAAAACAATGCCTATTAGCAACAGAATGCTGAAGCTCATGTCAGTACCAAAACCCACTAACAGAATATTGGTGGAACAGTCATACATTTTGGAACTGGCCCAGCTTTTCCAAAAATTGTGTTTCCAGCAGGTTTTGATTCTTAAGTGGCAGAGTTTATTGATTTCCAAGTTGCGGATATAAACAACGTCAAGGCCGACTCATGGTGCTTTCTGGCATCAAATTGGACAAATGACTAGAAATTTCAAAAACAAAGAGTACAGATTTGTGCTGCTTTTTAAGTTTGCACCAACAATGCTCGCACTTGCACATGGAACAGCAAAAGTAGAACTTGTTTTTTTCTGCTGTTAGTTTATTGAAAACCAACTTGAGAAACAAATTGTCTACTCCAATTCTTGGAAAGTTTACTGACTCTGAGAAATGGACGGGAAAAATTACTCCCACAATGATCGACAGTGTAAATGTTTTGATGTATAATCATAAGCAGGAGGAATTAAACACTGTCAATGAGGATGAATGTCATACAATAAACTAATGTTATAGAATATGAGCTTGGTAATAGAGATGTGCTCATATGGATACTTAACATTTTTTTAGCTTCAGTGCTTGGATTATGCTTCATATTCGTTTGTTTTAAGGTCAACATTTTATGTTCAATGTGTCCGTAAAAATTTGTGTTTGTCTGTAAATTTTGTTGAGACTGAGAGTTCTTATATTTATCAGTAAATATTATTTTATTGAGTTGGCAACCCTGCAAGCCGTGTAAGGTTTGTTTCTCAACAATGGCATAATAAATTCGTGCTCTCCGTTGTGCTCAGTGACAGAATAGTAGTCACACACTCTCCTCAACAATTACTTTTGTTGTATACAACAATTGTATGTTTCTCTCTCCAGAGTTCCTTCTTTTCATTCACTCACATTGGTTTGCCCAAACTCACCCAATTTGGGCAACTGTCTTTTTCAGGAATTCTTCAACGGTCACTAAATCATTAGCGGCATATGTTACGAAGCGGGTCGGCAATTAGTTTATGTTTGGCAAACTAGGGTGTTGCAGGGTGGGGGGTGACAAGTAGCTAACCGCAAATGCGTCGGCAGTTATCCTTGCCCCGAGGTTCATTCGCTTTGTTCTGATTTCTTCGTGATATTCTTTGCAATATTTAATAGCAAATAGCAACTCTGTAGCGTATGCTACGCCGCGGGCATCTAGTAACTTTATAATTTAAAATTATTAATTTTTATAATTTGGTTACATTATATTTTTAACATTTTGTAAGTATACTAATCTTGATATTTCTCGAATTCCAAAATTGTATTTTTTAAGGTATTTTTAGATATTTGGCTATTTGCGTGGGAACTATTTGCCAAGGCGAATAGTTCAGAAAAACCCGACATCCGCCGTTGCGAATGTCCGGAGCGATTTCCAGTTGGTCACTACCATATATGGTTTTTTACTATTTGCCAGATATGGATAGTTTGGTCCTAATATTAGCTCGATGCCGTATCCGGATATCTCCTTATTTAACTGTAAGAGCTAATGTACTTTACTACATTCTAATTAGTATTTAATACTGTTTATTAAATATTTATTATCCAATGTCTTGTCAGGCTAACTCATACCCTGTTAACCTGTTTTCCATTTACTTATTAATAAGCCTGATTGCAGTCTCACATCCATTTTGTCTTTGAGGATAATAAAATTATAAAATAAATGGCTATAAGATTATGAAGAAAATATTTTCATTTTAAAAATAATTTTAAAATGTTTTCATTTTCTGATGTCTACTAAAAGCAATCTGTATTAACTACAGTATTTATTTTATTTTCAATTATAAAAAAACTTATGCACTTCAAACCAAATATATAGTGGATACAAGAGGGTGGCCGAATGATGGGATTTTGGCCACTATCCAGATTTGCCAAATACTTATGATAGATCGGATATCAAAGTAGTAAAAGATTATTAAATTTTATGTTTAAAATATAAGCGTTGATCATAAAATCATTCAAATCCATGCAAAATGTATCAATTTCAATACAAAAAAAATTTAAGTTAAAAAGTTACAAGTATAGATGTTAATTTAATACATAAGAAAACAAACTAAGTTAACTAACAGCATATTGAACTTAAATCGCCTGAATCAAAGAACAGTTTTTTTTATAGCTCTAGAGATCACGACTTCTTAAACACAACACTACACACTGAGTACAACACTGTTCGCTTGGTAGACGCTACACAGTTTCTTGAATTTTGTTCAAATTCGTTAATCCAATTCATTGTAAAATGTTCATCATTGACGTTGACAGTGTCACAGATTTTCATTGTAGATAGCAGATATTCTCCATATGTTGAACAATAAATATTTTAATTAACAGTATTAAATACTAAATAGAACGTAGTTAAGTACACCCCATTAGCTCTTACACATAAATGTAGAGCTTATCTGAAATCCATATCCAGCATATATTAGGGCCAAACTGTCCGGCAAATGGTAAAAAACCTTATCCGGCCCCCTTGCCTAATGCTATCCCCCAAAAATGTTGCTATTGATTAACTCTAAAGCGAAAATAAGAACATTCATAATAATTCATTTAAAGCCCATTATTTTTGAAAACATTGGAATGCCACCCAATCCTAAAGAAGCTGTTTACTTTTTTTATAACTTTTTTCAAGATGAAATTCTCTATTCATATTATTTCTCTCTTGAAACAAAATTTTATGTCTAAATATTTTTCTTGACCCCTTCAAAATTACATCTTGCTTCTTGTGTTTTTCATGAGCAATAGATTAAATAATTGTTATTGGTAATTGCTTGTATATCCTATGACATTACAACATTGTGGGTCTCTGAGATGGTCTCATGTTTTCTCAAACAGTGCCGCCTGCGATACCCTGACAGACACAAACGTAGCGATCAAGAAACTTAGCCGACCCTTTCAGAATGTGACACATGCCAAGAGAGCTTACCGTGAATTTGTTTTAATGAAATTGGTCAATCACAAAAATGTGAGTAGATATTATATTATTTATGCTCAACTTAACCAAGAATTAGGATTTTTTGTTCAGTGGCAAGATCTTTTCATTTAGCATGTTAATTGGGGAAAAATTTCATTAAAAAAAAAGATGACAAGTATTCAAAAATGTTCTTTAATTTGATTACTTTGTAACTTTTAACCTATTATTCTTGGTATATACTATACATTGTACCCATGGGTGCAAACTGTTCCTTGGGATCCTAATAAATTATGTTGTTAAATAGTAAATAAGAATGATATTTGTGTATCATTCTTATTTACTATTTAACAACATAATTTATTAGGATTCCAAGGAACAGTTTGCACCCATGGGTACAATGTATAGTATATACATGAGTAATGTCTCTCTTAGTTAGACTATTGTGTGAATAATGTCCCTCTTGACATAGCAAAGCATAATTGGATATTATATTTGAAAATAAGACTATGGATATTAAAGTTGTCATTAACAGGAAATAAGTTTATGGAGTTTAAAGCGGACAGTAAAATACATTAAGCCTTTGGATATTGAAGTTATTAATACCAGATAATAACTATGCATATTGAAAGCTGTCAGTCGCATACATTAAGTGTATGGGTATTAAAGCTGTCAAGAACAGACAAAAACCTCTGGATATTCCTTGAAAACACCAGATAAGCTCTATTAGATTTCTCTGAAAAGGAAACCATGGCATCATGCTTTCTCTTGGATGCTATCTATACTTGCTGGTATACCATTCTCAGTAGTAATCTAAATCTTATAGAGTATCAAGTCTTTGAAAATTGTGCATGTAAAATCAACCTGGGGAATACAGAAATATGGTAAAAGGGACATTTTTTAAAAAGAGTTTTCTTTTGGTCAGTTATGTTATTTATGATTTTTCTTTGTTTTACCAAAATAATATGAAAATACAATTTTCTATCCCCATATTTATTTGTCTATTATGAATATGCATTGTATTAACAAGGTAGACCAAGATATGTCTACCAGCTAAGTTGCCATTAAGATTAAACCTTCAAGGGTACCAGAGTTAAACTAGACAGAGTTGGCTAAATCCTTGAATTAGTCATAAGAGCAATTAACGTTATCATATGTGTTCTTTAGGCAAGAGATTTATCATCCTGAAATCGTCAACTCAATCTCCAATACATTTTATCAAACACCATTTAGCTGGGTATTTTTATAAACAACCCAACCTAATTTCAGTTGAAGAAATCCTAATAATAACGAAGAAATCCTAATTATAACGTGATAATATTCATTTATTCTATATCCAAGGTTTGTGTGTTTTAGATTTCTAAGACACCATCTTATTTGTTCATTGGTTTGAAAGCCTATCACTTAAGTGGTGAGCGTCATCGAGACCATCAACTTGTTTAATATTGATATCAAAATTTCTATCTGATGGTCACCATCAACCCGTTTTATTGCTTGTATTATTGGTTGTATAATGTTAAAGCAACTGTATTTAATCCCCACCCCCACCTCACCCCGGCCAATATCGTTTTTGGGAAGCATGTCAAGAGAGATGAAAGCAAACACTGGCCTGACTGCCTGCAGCTCATCCACTATTCCCCCCCCCCCTATTTTCCGTGAATGTGGCACACTAGCCTGTCTCCCAGTGCTGCGCTGTTTGTGGGGAGCGGGGAGTTCTGCAAGTGTTAACTCAAGCACTACATTCCTTGTAACATCTCCCTCGCCAGTGCACCCACACACTCTTAGTTTCCTGGCCTTTCGGCTCCATTGTTTCTCTGATCACCCATTTCAGATGAATTTTTTCCCTTCCAATTATTCAATGATGTCACTGCAGGACAAAGGTAATAATATAGAAAAGATCAGTTGTTCTTAATGCGGAAGGAAATGACACCTTTCAATTTCATGGTCCTGGATGACATTGTTTATTTACTGTTTCTTGTTAAGAAGCGTAATTTTTAAATTTTAATTTATTTGTAATTTTTTTTTTGTTGTTGAGGGATGCATCATTTATATTTTATATATTTACAAGGAGCCAACTCATTTCTGTGTTTCCTAGTCATGAAAATATTATGATCTCGTCTTGACAGATATTTATAAGAATGAGATACCTCTACCTCACCCTATTATATTATAATCTGATTAAGTCATTTGCTAACAAGGGATCATTTTCGAGTTTTACCAACTCTTCAACGCTAGTAGGTTTTGCAGCATGTAATGCTCCAGGAAAGCCCGTGTGTAGCTAAGTTTCAACATTAAAATAAGCATGGCCCCGTGTTGCTATTTATTGAACTGTATTTTATGCCTGAGAATTTATCATACACAAACTTGAAGCTCACTTCAGAACTAAACAACGCTCATCCTCTGGTGGGCTCCCCCTAATGCCGACACTTTTCTCATTTCAAGTTACACTCTAATAATGCCTTCCGGCCTGTGGTGTTAGGATGTCTGTTATTGACGATGTTCGCGCGAACCGGTCAATTCATTTTTCCTTATTAGTGGCAAGTCCTGAACCAGTTGTCGCTCGACCTCTGTCTGTGCCCTCACTCAGTGATACATCTTCCGCGGATCAATTTTGGTTGGTCACTTTATTCACGGGGAAAAGATGACCACATGCCAAGTAATAATGATGAGCAGGCGTTAATTCTTTCAGCAAAAAGCCCTCTCGCGAGGAAATCGTTGCTTGATGTCCTTCACCCAAACAAGAGCTAGGCTGAAGGTCCTTGACACAAACATTTACAATTGCCACACTGGTGACATAACATCATTGGGGAGCCCCCATTTTTTCAAGTAATCTTATCTTTGTAGCTTGTTAGTGATTGAAAAAAAAACAAAAAAAAAAACAAAACAGCAAAACATAATTCCACGTACGTGCCCTCCCCTCAAATCACTTACGAGCTCACTATTTTATTTCATCCCATCTTTTTCCCCCTTATATTTTTCTGTTGCTCTCTCCCCCTCCCCCATTATCTTTTATATTTTCAAGCATCTTCT
>MUZC01004499.1:208382-235529 GCA_002072015.1 Radix auricularia | reverse complement strand
CCCCCCCCCGTCTTCGTTGTGGAGATTTCCAGCATGCCCCTAATTTTCAATCAATATCCTTCACATTACTCGTCCAGATCAATATGGTGCGTACCCTCACAGATCTCCCCTGTATGCCCTTCTCAACACCAGCCCCGTTTCGTTGCATATATATTCATCCTACGCTTTGGCTAGGGCTAAATTTGTCTTCTCCCCTCCTGCGAGTTTAACGGAAAGGGATTCAAGTTCACCAATTTCGAGCCGTCACATATATTTATATACCACTTGTTGAGAGATGTGATTCTACACCAGAGGAAAGGACTTGTAATTCTGTCGTCTCATTTTGACATGAGTATCGAATCGTTTATATGTGTGTATTATTTGGCGGCTCTTACTATACATTAAAAAAATATCAGCATCTTTTGTTTGGTTCTTTGAACTATAGATTTGTAGATTTAAAACAGTTTCCGATTACTTTAACAACTGAGGTTAAAAATTAAAAAATATTATTTTATTAAAAAAACAAACTAGCTAGCATCATGTCACTGTTTCTGTCATAACTCTTGCAACCTTAGAAATCAGATATCCTGTTTTCACCCCGAGGAGATCTTTCATTAGAATTCACAGCAAGATGAAAATACGTGGATTCTTAACACTGACCTGACCGCTTTTGTCAGTGAATATCAGAAGTTGAGAGCCAAACTGGTTAAAGACGTGACCAAAGTAATCAATTTTTCTGCGATGATAAATACGACTACATCATTTAGCATCTAATTTATTGAACAAAATTTTTAATTGTAGACAAAGCTCGTGGATCTAATGTCTATTCACCATACATTGACTAGTGGGGCGAAGGCAGCAGCACCATGCCATCTATTTAACTTGAATGTAGAGTATTGAGTATTTGTTCTATAGATATAAACATTTGATTTGTTTTTTATTGTTCTTAAATCCTTGTCAGTAGATAGTCGGTGCTTGCCTTCTTTCGTCAGTGCTTCCTATCAAGTAAATGTTCACACATTCACAACGGACTGCTGGAGAGAAAGAGCATCAGTGAGTTGTTGGTTGTGTGGTCGATACCCCCTTTACAAGTAAATCTGATGCAAGTACTTAAAGGGTAATCGATATGGCTTGTGTTAAGATTTGGATAGAGGACGTCGATTGCCCGTTTGGAGCGTTGATCACGAAGCGTCGGTTTACTCTCTTAAGTAGCGGGCGTTTCAACTCACACATTCCTGTCTTATGGTTGGAAAGGTTTAACCTTTAGCCTTGCCATTCAGGTATGCATCTGGAAGTCGAGGTGTACGGCATACGTAGATGGACTTTTGTCTTTTTCCTGGCGGGGATGGCGAGTTGGCGTTTGATCATTCTTGGCAGGCTTTAATACTTCTTTTCAAAATTTAGAATGAACAACAGTTATTGTCTTATTGGTATCACAACGCAATTATTTTAAAATATACAAAATGACTATAACACCAACATTTATAATAATGCAGCAAAGTTTCATAAATCAAAATACTGTGAACAAATGTAGAAACCAGCCCATCATCGGAGTGTTCAAATTGGTGAACATTGTGCACAGCTGAAAACGCTCACTGATTGATTCCGAAACGTTACTAATTGTTTCAATTGGTAAGTCTGCACATTATCTTTCAATGGCTGCTCCCAACTCATTGATTGTAGCTCGTATTATGATATAAACTTTGTGTTTAACAAGCCCCCATTAAAATAAAAGCAAATCCATGGGAGCCAAATCCGGTGAGCGTGAAGGCACTCGATGCTTCATCTTCGACCTATCCTTCTGTTTAGCACGTGGCCATCAAGATAGGCCTTAACTACGCGATGATAGTGGGGAGGGGCTCCATCCTGCTGGAAGTACCATTCTGCATTTCTAAAATTCTCTTGGTTGCGTGGTATATCGAATTCTTGTAGCAATTTCAGCTTGCACCATTAACGGTATCATACAAAAATGAAAGATTCAAATAAATTAAACGCCGACAAGCCACGCCACTATGTAACCACTGGTAGGTTCACATGGCGTTCCATTGTCACATGAGGATTTCCCAGTAGGTGCAATTTTGACGATTAATTAAGCCATTTAACTTGACCATTGCCTCATACTTTAAACAGGAAATTATTGCTTAGGAATTGATTGTACTCTGCACCTTTTGCTTGGTACCATTCACAAAGTTGAATTTTTCTGTCAAAATCATGTTCAACGAGAGAGTTCACCAAGTGTTATGAACTGACAAAGAAGGTATATCATGGACCAAAATGGTCACCAGTTTCGATAACTATTTGGTTTCTAAATTTGTTCACAGTATTTTGATTTATGAAATTTTAAACTTTTTGTATTATAATAAATGCTGGTGTTTTGATCATTAAAAGAGTATACATTTTTGAGACACCCTACGTGTATGGATTTTTTAATGTGTATATGTATATTAATGAAGGTCTTTGAAACAAAAGAAATAGTAGATTATTGTTGTGGGATTCTCAATTTATCATGGGAATATGTCAGCTTTTGTTGCTAAAACAACCTACCATTCCCCCATGTTAATCCCATAATTAAAAAGAAAACACCACCAGCCCTGTCTCTCACGCCATTGTACCGGGCTCATCAGCTGGCCTCCTTTCACCGTCATTGAAGATCCATAGTGTGGTTATGAACGGTCATCCTGCTAGTCATATCACACGCCAGTGAACATTTCATTGATAGCCCACTTGATGGGGAGTTTTTTTTAATCATTGCTTCTCCGGTACCCTCAACGAAGGCGGCAGGCACGTCTGTTTTTTAGTGGGACATCAAATCAATGGGTGGTTGAGGGGGTCGCACATTTTTGTCGTGATAAGTTGAATACAAGAAATGACAAGATTCCTTATGTCATCTAACTTATGTTGATCAATGTTCCCTCTAAGATTCGTTGCTCCGTGTGAAAGTGAAAAGTATTTAAAAAAAAAAAAAACACTCGTGTAAAGCTGGAAAGCATTTTTTTTTTGGTGCAATATATTGTAATATTTGCTGCTCGGTAATTCTAAACTGCTGCGCGGCGTTGGACAGATATCTGCGTTGCCTCGCAGCCTAAAGGTGACATTGAAGCTGGTGGAGCTAAGCCATGGCGACATCGTCCCAGGCTGAATGTGGGAATGCTCCCTAATTCTTTATTCACCAAGCCTTTAAATCAATTTTATACTTTTGGCACTGGTAATCGGCCAATTAAGTTGAAAACGTCAACATTTTAAAATTTGCATATTATACATTGAAACATACTTTTTGTGTTTATATTTTGTGTGTTTACATTAGAAGAAGAACATGTTTTTATTTTATCTAACAATTTTATTTTACTCCAGAAATTCAAATTTTGATCAATTAATTTTATTAAAGCCCCCGGAATTCTTCTTTGGCGAAATAGAAGAAAGGAAAGGGGTGCAGCTGGCGTTTCTAGAGAAGTACTGAATCGGGTTTCTTTCAGTTCTGTAAAGATCTATCAATAAAGTTCTTACATTACTTTTCAAGCATTTAGAAGAAAAAACTACATTCATCAGTGAGTTGTTTGCGAATAACTTTGCATGAGAAAAAACAACTCCGGGTTACATAAGGAACAAGGCTTTTTCCGTGTGCAAATTTCTCTCTCCACGCCCCTGAATTATACAAGAGAACACGATGTTAGAATACGGGGCTCGGCAACGTGGGAGACGATGATGGTGTCAAGGTCATTCTCGGTATTAGACTCAGAACTATCCAAGTTTAATAAATCCTATTCACCCGGGGCGCCACTGGCGTAAAAGCGTTTTATGTAATCCACCCTCGCGGCACAGTTTATACAGCCAGCCGAGTATACAAGTCGGTTTACCAATATATAGGTTTTCTATCACCCATTAGTATCGAGCGTAATTTTCCCGCGGTGAGGGAATCCATGCCACCGGCTTAGCATTTCTCATAATGCTCTAAACATGCTATACATATGTTTTCCAGATACCATATATAGGCTATCAATTATTCTTTGACACTCGCCGAATCGGGGCTGTAACGCCATGGGATGGCGTTAATTTCCGAGGCAAGTCTCGGATTTTTGAATTATATAATCGGCAGCTCAGTGGCGTGGCTAAGTTAAGTAACCCCCGGTGTAGGACGTGAATTTTTAAGTACAGTTTACTGGCAGAAGTTTGGGAGTGGACTGAGAATAACAACCCTCCGTATTTTAAAAAAAAAAGTTCATAGGGAAGCGGGGAGGCCTGTGGAAGATAACTGTTATATTTTGGGGCAAATATGGGACATGTTTTATTAACAGTTTGAGTTATAAGAATATAAAAGTTGTCCATGTATTAGTAGAACGTTCCATTTACGATGTTAACTAGCCAAAAGGGGGATCTCATGTAACGCCAGTGAAAGTTAAGTCTGTGTTATGTGATGCTACATTACCACTTCTACCAGCTTTCTCATTTCTGTACCATTTCTAGTGCTGGCTAAGGATTAGGTAAGCGATTCAGTTTTCATGAGATAATTGGTGGCTTTGGTGTGCTTAATCTTGGTAATAATAAAGGCATTTAGCTCGTATGCTCTTCCATATATTTATATTTAACTCCTGCATGTTTCAAAATATTTTTGCTCTTTAAAAAAAAATTATGTTTATGAATTTCATCTTCAATTGCTTCAGTATTTTTGTAAAAAGAAAAATGTATTTTTACCAGTGCTTGGTCACTGGTGTGCATGACGTTTAATTAAGGGAGTGAGATTTAAATGTATAACTTAGAAAGTTGCAGCACGGTTTACATTGCAATAACACAGGTGGCCATCAATGCTGTAAACATTAGCATTTATAACAATCTTCATCGGGTGGTGGTGTTTGTTTTTCCAATGTGATGATCAAGCTACGCAGGTGGCTTGCTGGTCCTGTTAGGGCCTTAGAAGTTTCACGGCATGTAGGACACAAGCTTTGTATCCTAGATTTGATTGAATTCCTTTCAGCTTCCTTGGGTGCGTGCGTTTACTTTCTGAGGATGGCGCTGAAACGATGTATCTTTTTGGTCAACCTGCACCATCCATGGCGATTGTTTGACACGAATTATTGTAGATTTCATGGATTCGTTTATGTTTTAAAATATTTTTTTTCCTCTGCCCGTTCTTTAAAAGAGATGATAAATCAGACCCTGGTAATTACAGACCTGTATCACTTACAAGTTTCACCTGTAAATTACTAGAGCACATGAAATATAGTAGAATAGTTAACCACCTTGACAAATATAATGCCCACATCAGCACGGCTTTAGAAAAAACATATTATTTGAAATACAATTAATAGGTCTAAAAGATAAACTATCAAAAGGCTTATACAATAATGATCAAATAGATACAATATTACTAGACTTCTCAAAAGCGTGTGACAAAATGCACCACCTTAGTTTACTTTAAAAAAACTTAACTACTTTGGAATCTCGGGTCCCTTACATCACTGGATCAAAGACTACTTTTGGGTAGGGAGCAAACTGAAATTATTAATGGGTCAAAATCTGCACCAATAAAGGTTAACTCGCAAGGAACTGTACTATGTCCCTTACTCTTTTTAATTTAAATTAATGATTTACCCAACAACACCTCAACAGGAGCAAAAGTTAGGTTATTTGCTGATGATTGTATAATTACTATAGTGTATATAACAATTAAGTCAGATCAAGATAGCAAAATTTTATGAAAAATGAATTAATAAAATCGGAAACTAACTGGAGTATGTCTTTCCACCCAGAAAAATGTCAACTGCTAAAAGAGTAACAAACAAAAAGAAACAAATTAATTCAAAATATTTCATTCATGGAAAAGAACTAACCCAAAATAAAGATGCAAAATACTTAAAAGTCATCATAAATGAGAAAATATCATGGAATCCCCATGTCTATGAAGTTATTAAAAAATCAAACAAAACCTTAGGTTTTGTAAAAATAAACTTTTGCAAATGTAATAAGTTATAAAACTAAAATGATACCCTTACTCTGGTGTGACTTGTACTAGAATATGCATCTTCTGTATGGGACCCATCCAACAAAGAGAACATTGATAAACAGAACAAATTCAAAAAAGAGCTGCCAGATTCATTACTGGAGAATGTTCAAAACTGACAAGAGTCACGCCATTAGTTAAATCATTAAACTTTGAAACACTAGAGGATAGAAGAACCAATAGTGAATTAATAATTACATAAGGCAATTAATTCTAATTTAGAAATACAACACAAAGATTACTTAATAAAACCCTCAGATAGACAGACATAAGGATAAAGACACCCTTGTTATTCCTTATGCAAGAACAAACACATACAAGGTTTCTTTCTTCCCGTTCGGAATTCGGTTGTGGAATGGGTTCCCTGAAGAAACCAGGAAAACCAACACTTTATCATCGTTTAAAACTTCAATAAGAATTTAGGATTAAACACAAATCATAGATAAACGTAGGACGCAATAATCTGATGTATAGAAGGAGCGTCTGTACCAGATAAGATTTAGTACATTGTCTCGCTAGCCCATGAGAGAGCTGATGATGCCATTGTCCCAAATAATGTCTGCGTCGTCAATGTTTTGATACTACTTTGTTATTGTTTGGCTTTGAAGAGCTCATCTGACAACTGTTTGTTCATTGTTGAATTTCACATTGTTATGGTTGTTCAAACTCAAACTGTGATCCTTATTTATGAAACTGAATTATTTGAGTGCATGCATTTCAGTGATCAAGCTTTAGTTGATGGAATGCTCACGAATCACTTATTTCTACTGCTATTGCTATTAGAGGGTTGGGGTGGGGGCGTATTTCTAGCCGCCCTTGTCTGGTGGAGTCTTAGTACACTCTTCATGAAACTAATCTTTACTTGTGCCCGTTGTTGGTCAGGGGTATTTTAGAGCAGCTAAGTAGACATAATCTCTTAATCTTGAACATTTGAAATCAAATTTATGTTCCACCAAGGAATGCACGCCCAACCATCGTACGAGATAAGTGGGAAAAATAAATCTTCATTCATTTTTTAATTTGTTTACTCTTGCGGACATCTAGTATTGTTTTAAATTTCCCTAGTTTTAATTGTGGCTGTGGGCTGTGAGATGGTATTTTTATGTGAATCCTGCATGACCTTGATGAAACTAACACCTCACATGACGCTTTAAGAACCCTGCTGCATCCAACAAGACTTATTAACTTGACATGGAAAGTTAGTGCTTGGGAAACGTCGTGTCATTTGTTGTGGAGTGGGCTAGAGACGTTACACTTTCACCCCGTGTCGTCCGATAGTCTTGTCACATGACTTGAAGGCAGTTTCAAATCTAGCATTGAAGTTCCCAAGTTCATCGAAGTTGGTAAATTTTATCAGAACGAGTTTTCCATTGAAGATTGTATATTCCGAACACAAAGGGCTTAGAACTTATTGTTAATTATTCGAATTCTTAGATATGCTGCCATGCGTTTTGAAGTAAGTTGTCTAGATTCCGCCCCCAAATAGGGTAGCCACGAAAACGCCGCTCTGAATGCTATTCCGCATTATGTTCCCCTCTATTATTAATTCTATAAAAGAAAGCAACACTGTTGGATGACGATCATTCTGAACGGTCTGGGTCTGAGTCTTAGTTTTTGGTTCGCTAATTATGCTTATCAACACACCACAGTAGTCTCTCGGTACCCAAAATGCTTCTATGTGAATTGGTCTCAGTCCGGGGCTCTAGGACAACCATGGATTCATGACATCAGTATTCTCTAGGTACCCACCGAGCCTGACCAGAATACATTTATGAATAAGTTTGATGTAGTTATCCTAGGAACTAATAGTAGATGTCAGAAGTGTTTGTCTTGACGTCACAATTGTTTATATGAATCCAAAATTGGTCGTTATTGGGGTGGAGATTAATTGAAATACGTGTGTTCTTGGCTGGGTATTTGTTTTCCTTATTAGTGTAAGTGAGAAACGCCTACAAATGTATTTTAATTCAACGTCTTGAAGTTTTGTTTTTAAAATTAAAATAAAATGCATTTTGGATGGTTATACAAGGCGCAGCATACATCATGTGCTTATTCCCAGGCTTGTCCATAGGAACGTTTTTCCCATGGGATTCCCATGAGAAACGTCCCATGGGATGGGATGGGACATGCATAAATTGCCATGGGATGGGGTGGGATGGGACCTAAAAATATGTCCCATGACCCATGGCCTGCTTGTTCCAACATGGGTTTCAAATAATGAAAAACCTTATAACTCTTTCTGTCATCCATATTATAATTTATTTATTCCTCTTTGAGGCACAACTCAGAGGAAACCCGCATGTACTCTATAAAAATAAACGAAGAGATTTAGGTGTATCGGTTGTTGTTTGGGGGGAATGGGGGTGTCGAATGGGAAAGGTACCAAATGCCATGTGTAGCTTGGGAATTTACTTAACTTTTCAATCTGGTCATGGCTGGCTTCAAATGTTTCTGTCTCAGTAAACCGGTCATCGAACTACCACTAATACAACCTTCCCATATAAGGGATGCAGTAATCGCCTGTGACTTTAGTGTATGACCATACGGCTGAAAGTCTGAATAGCAACACGCTATAGTGCTTTACGTCAGGGTGGTTTAGGTCACTTCGGATAAATTGTTCCCTACTTCCGCTTGTCCAACCTGATAGATAATCACTTCCAAGTGTCTGAAAGTAATGATATCGCTTGCATCTAGAAATGGTTAAGTAAGTGCGAGAGAGGGTGCTAAATAGATGTTAGTAATGTGATGCAAACATTAGCACACGAGGAGCAACTTGTGGGGTGCTACATCTTGATAACTTTGGCACATGAGGCGCAGTTTGTGTGGTGCTATATCTTGATAACTTTAGCACATGATGCGCAGTTTGTGTGGTGCTATATCTTGATAACTTTAGCACATGAGGCGCAGTTTGTGTGGTGCTATATCTTGATAACTTTAGCACATGAGGCGCAGTTTGTGTAGTGCTATATCTTGATAACTTTAGCACATGAGGCGCAGTTTGTGTGGTGCTATATCTTGATAACTTTAGCACATGAGGCGCAGTTTGTGTGGTGCTATATCTTGCTAACTTTAGCACACAGAGAGCGAAAGTATTCAACCTAGGCGGCGCGGTAATTAAGTATTAGTATTAGTATTAGCAAGAGTTATTGTAACATTAGCACATAACTTCAATTGTCGTTTTATGCTGGTCAGAAATTTAATAAGTAAGGGACGTTTAATTAGTTTAATTCATAACAAGAACTTTATGCATCGATTTTTATAAATGTGTAAAGAACAAACCAGTCGAACGTCTTCATGACCCATTATTTCACTGGCGCCTTTGGTTTGTTGGGCTATTAAATGAATGTGCCAAATGTTAAGTAAGATGCATGGAAGAGCTTTTAAAGCGAACGTTTCCTTCTCCCCCTTTCTCTTTTTATTATTCTTTGGTCATACACTATAAACGGTTTTATTGACAATACCTCACGTTTCATTGTCTTGATTTACGCCGGTTGAACTTTTCACTAAATGAACAATAGTTACTTCGAGGGAGTGGGGCAAAAAAGTGGGGAGGGGGAATTTTTCATTTGAAATCACAATTGAAACCCTATTCAAGGCCCCCAGAACAAGAACCTGATTGTAGATAGATACGTTCTATCAGTAAAGAGATCACACGTGTTTCTGTATAGGAACTCACGCGTATGTCAGCGTTGTCTTACCGTGTCCCCTGCAGCGATTTCACGTGCATTGGTCTGACAGCGATCTTATTGATCAGTGTGTGCCCTACCTCTTCTGCTGGGCCGGGCCCTACTTTGGGGTACGTGCAGGCCTGATTGGATTGAAGCGCTAACCCGTTGTGGCCTATTGATTGCAGGCACATCAATTATTCGACATCGAGGATACAATTAGAAGTCGTTTAATTCAAAGGAAGATAATTAATACGGCGGAGTAAGTGCGTGATACTTTGCTTTTGTTGGTGGCGCGAGTTTCACTTGTGTGGCCTATTGTAAATACGATGAACTGAGCACGTGTTAAGATGATGGATGGGGCCATGTTAATAAGATGAACCTGCCACTGTTAATATGATGTAAGGGCCATGTTAATAAGATGGACCTGACACGTGTTAATATGATGACGGGGGTCGTTGGCACAATCTCTTTCAATGGCTACTCCCAAATTACTGATTTTAGCTGGTTTTATAGTGTTAACACTTGCCCCCACACAAAAAAGTCATGGGGGTCAAATCTGGTGAGCTAGGATGGTACTCGATGCTTCCTCTTTGTCCTACCCATCTGTTTTGCAGGTGTCCACCCTGCTGGAAGTACCATTCTGCATTCCTAAAAATCTTTTGGATACGTGGCATAGTGTTTTCTTGTAGCAATTTGGTGTCATTTGCACCAGTTACAGTATCATCAAAAAATAAAGATCCTAATCAACCAAATGCTGACATGCTCCAACCAAACTATGACCTCTGGGATGTTCACTGTCATATGAGGATTGTCAAGCTGCCCAGTAGGTGCAATTGTGACCATGAATTGAACCATTTTACTTGAACTTAACCTCATCACTGCAAACAATTTTGTTTGGGAATTGATTGACCTCTGCACGTTTTGCTTATTAGTTAGTACTATTCTCTAAATTGAATTCTCCTGTCATAATCATCTTCGTTAAGAGCATGCCCTAATGTAGGAATGAAACTTCTCCATTGGGCAGCTTCAAAATGTAATGGACACTTGCTTTTGAAACACCAGTTTCCCCAAACGGCTTGTTGAACTGATTTTCTATGCGATTTGCTAAAATCTCTCAACAACTACTCTTATAGACATCCTTAACTGTGGTCTCTGGCAATGGTTCTTATGAACATCCTTAACTGTGGTCTCTGGCAATGGTTCTTATGAACATCCTTAACTGTTGTATCCCGGAATGGTTCTTATAGACATACTTAACTGTGGTCTCTGGCAATGGTTCTTATGAACATCCTTAACTGTGGTCTCTTGGAATGGTTCTTATGAACATCCTTAACTGTGGTCTCCGGGAATGGTTCTTATGGACATCCTTAACTGTGGTCTCTGGCAATGGTTCTTATGGACATCCTTAACTGTGGTCTCTTGGAATGGTTGTTATGAACATGTTTAACTGTGGTCTCCGGGAATGGTTCTTATGGACATCCTTAACTGTGGTCTCTGGCAATGGTTCTTATGAACATCCTTAACTGTGGTCTCCGGGAATGGTTCTTATGAACATACTTAACTGTGGTCTCTTGGAATGGATCTTATTAACATTCTTAACTGGTTCTTAATGGTTTAAAAATCTTTAAATTTCAATGGACAGATCAACCATGGTTATAGAAGAGTGGCATATTGACAGATTATTTGAATTTTCATTTGTTTTTCGGAACTAGATTCTCTAGACTATTTTAGGATGCTGTACATATTAAAGCTTATGCAAAGAACCTGTTTTGACTAAGAGTAACTTGTTAAAAAAGAATAAAGCAAAATAGCCTGCCTTCTTTCAGGATTTATTTATTTTTCTGATATCATAATATCTCAAATTTAATTTTGTATTTTTGATCATAATGGGATTATATTTCTTTTTCAGATAATTGGATTGCTCAATGCATTTACACCTCAGAAATCCTTGGAGAGCTTTCAGGATGTGTATGTATTCTTTTGTGTCAAATAAAGTGTTTGTTTGACTTCATAATTGGAAGACACATTTTCATACTAAGGAGTAATAAAAAAAAATATGTGAAATTATCATGAAATCCTTATGTCAATGAAGTAATTTAAAAAATCAAACAAAACAGGCTTAATAAGAAGAAATTTTACAAATTTAATAAAAATACAGAACTAAAATGCTAACGGGAGGCCTTAATAATGCCCGGCATTATACTGAGATTTCTTTTCAAAAAACAAAATTTCTGCACTTTTACCTCGTTCATGCGTAGTTATCACAACTTTTTTTTTCAAAATAAATAAATAGTTGTACTTAGTCTTGTTGACTCTAAATGATTTGTAATTATACAAATGTTAATTTGATTTCATTAGTTATAGCCCTATCATAAAATATTGTATTAGTACAATGGTGAATATTTGTGTTATTTTAAGTATATATGTCTTTTAATTTGTATTGGTAGTTTTAGGTATTAAATTAATTTTAGTCTTGCTAACATATTACTGATAATAACTTTATTTTAGTGTTAGCTTTAGAGAAAAAAATATTATAAAATATCTGATTGACTTGCTGGTTGGTGTAATATTAATATTTAGGAATTGTAGTAGGTAGACCACCAACTGTAACTTGTACAGACCCTATTATCATATATCAGTATGGTTGGCGGGCTGACAATAATTTTCTACTTAAGCATTCCACTAAACCCTAACCTAATAATTATAAATATAGATCATTAAGAATAATTGAAAAAAGATATTCAGAAGATAGGAAAAAAAAAAAAAAACTAAATCAAAACTCAAAACTGTTACCTGACGCTTTCAGTTCAAGAATACAACTTACTACCATGAGACCACGGAAGCTTATGTTTAATTTATTAATTTTTAAATCTTATATCAGAAGCTTTTATGTGTTTTTTTTAAAATTAATTTTACCATAGTACCCGCTATTTGTACTTGGTACCAATAGACACTTCCAAAAATAAAAATAAAAGGTGTACCAGTATATTTAATCACAATCAACAAGTTGTACAGACCCGTATAGAATTTTAATTAATGGTCTCATGACCAGCCAAAAAAGAACTCTGTATAATGCTAAGAATTATGGGAAAAAATCTCCGTATAATGGTTAGCAGCTTTATCTCCGTATAACCACTTTGAAAGCTATGCATCCTCTGTATGGGACCCATCCACCAAAGAAAACATAGATAAAATAGAACAAATTCAAAAAAGAGCTGCAAGATTGATCATAGGAGCATTTTCAAATTTGACAAGCTACACCATTGGTTATATTATTATTGGGGGTCCCCAGAATTTTTTTTCATATCACTGACATGGAATATCTGAATTTCAAAAGTGGGGGAAGTTTTGACTATTAAAGGGATCTGTGGGTCAAAATGTTTGGGAACCACTGCACTAGAGGATAGAAGAACAAAGTTGTAGTGATACATAAGGCAATAATTTCTAACTTTGACATACATCACAAAGATAATTTAATACAACACTCAGATAGAAATAGGGATAAAAACACTTCTATTATTCCATATGCAAGAAAAACACATACAAATTCTTGCTCTTCTCATCTGGAATTCGGACGTAGAAAGGGTTGTTTGATCAAACCAAGAAAAGCAACTCACTATCAACATTAAGAATTCCAATAAAAATTATAAGATTATACATAAACCATGGATAAGCATAAGATGCAAGAATCTTCTCTTTGGTGTCTGTAATAGATAGGATAAGATAAAAAAAACTCTCAATTGTTTCATTAAAATAAACAGCAATTAGCATTTCTTAATAGCCCTTGCCCTCAATTTTAAATGAATATTAGCCTCATTCAGTTTTGTTTGAAGTGTCCGAAAACATTTGATGTTTGAGTTAATGGATATAACAAGCAAAAGACAAACTAGATATACTTATAAATTCTGAATCATGATGGATTTTGCCTATTTCCATGCTTGAAACAAAATTCCAAAGATGTATTTAGATCCATTTAAAACCAGGTTTAAGGTTTGAGCTGCCAGTATTGATTTCCCAATTACTGAAACCAGTAGGAAAGGAGAACCCGTTCATCATTCTTTAAATGTTTCATGTTCTGTGAGATTTATAAAGTGCAGCTGATTACATTGTTTTGTATCAATAATTTACAATAATTTTTAAAAATTGTTTTGACTTAATGTTTATAGCATTTTTTTCTGATAATATAAATTGTGTGGTTATATTTAAAAAAAAACAAAAAACTATTCATTAAATTTATGAGAGCAACAAAAATGTTGAAAAACAATTTCTTTGAGAATGTAGTTTTGAGTGTTGTTAAAATTAAATAATAGAATTTAGATAAAACTTTGCTACTCACATCTAACCTGAATGTAGTTATATTGTTAGAAAAAAATTTACTCTGTAATTAAATTAAACCTAAATTTGACCTGAAATTTTATTTTTTAATATGATATTTTTCAGCTTAGAAAATGTATGATGGAACTGGAGACACAAAATGGCAATCTTATGTTTCTTCTGTTTTATTCTTTTCAATTTCACTCTTTCCTGTTCTTGTCAGCTTAATCTCATTCTCTGTTGATTATCATTAGGGAGGGTGAACAACATTTCACCTTTCCTTTTTGTAATAGTAATACAGTCGAAACCACTTAAGTCGACGGCGTTGGGGTATGAAAAATGGCATCGACATAACCGATGATCGAGTTAAAGCGAAAACCAATATGTCTGCAAAATATTAACATGCGCTTGAAATTTCTTTATGTACGTGTTGTGCGTTAATTAGTGATGGTACGATTAATCAGAAACGTATCGGAATATCGGGACCCTATTTCTTCACTCTTTCTTAAGGTTGTTAAGACCGTTAGTTTTTAAAGACCGTTTAAGTTTAAATATAACGCTGTTTTGCGGTGATTCCCAGATTGAGCGATACTGTGCCTTCGAAGCCACTTGCTTGATTTTCCCTACAAGCTACACAAATAAGTAACCTACACATCCCCTCATTGTCCCCGAACCATTCTCTTCCTAATCATCTTCTTTGGGTCTTACAATGGACTCAGAATGGTCTATCGTGACCTATATATGACTCATGACAAAGCGAACTCTTCTCTATATAAACGTACACAAATAAATTAGGTACTCCTTTTGAACGTTTGAACCTTCAACTTTGACATATTTTAAATAATTCTAACCAATAGTTAAAAGGCTTTTGCACACGGCCACTTCTTATGAATGAAACAATGAGAACAAAGCAGTAGTACAGTACATGTAATGGTCATAATGAGGTTGAAGGATGAATGGTTGCCAATGACAACAAGTCTGCACACGGTACATTTTATTATTCCATACAATCCCTCAGCAATTCCTTCGGTAACTTGATGCTAATAGGACTAACCAACAACAATGGTGTGGGAGATTGAGAGTGGGGGTGGGTAAACTGTCTGTAGTCTGTTATATTATATATTTTAAAATCTGGGGAGCCTTGTTTACAGTAAGCAGCCTATGATTTTGGTATTGTCCCATCACTAGCGTTAATAAATGATAATGTTCATGCATGTGTTTTTGGAGGTTTTTTTTAACACAACAGCATTGCCGTTATTTGTTTGATGAAGCTATCGGCATGCTATTAAATTGTACATACATGCTTGCTAACAACAAAAGGTTTATGTGCACCAACTGACAGCAGAAATTTACAAATTTAAAATAAAAACCAACGTCGATTATCGATAAAAACTAAGAATTTCAAAAGCCGGCGATTGCCATAGTACCAGAAGCAACACAGCGCTGAGAGCAAAACGCAAGTGGGCTGTGACGTCACCAGCAGACACTGATGAGGCAGAAACTTGGTCCCTTGGTTATAAAAAAATCATAGCTAACATTTTCAAAAGCTGGCGATTGGTCATTGGGATCGAGATAACCAATGCTAAGTGGCAAATTTGACCTTTTTTGTGCTCGAGTTATGAGGTTTCGGCGACTTAAAAAAATCAAATTAAACGACGAAAAAATGCTAAGACAAAGAGAGAATTTGGCGGTTACAATAAAAAACGTCGACATAATAGGGTGGTCGAGCTAAGCGAGCTCGAGGTAAGTGGGTTCGACTGTATTCCCTTTTTTAAAAAAATAATCTTGTTTACAGTTTATCCTTTTCTTTAATGTAATACTTTTTAACTAGCCAGTATGATTCAGCAAAACATTGTAACTTTTTTTTTTTTAAATCACACTTTTTGTGAATTATTACATTTAAATTATATTGTATCTTACTTTTTTGTGTTTTTCTTTCTAGATATTTAGTGATGGAACTGATGGATGCAAATCTTTGTCAAGTGATACAAATGGATCTTGATCATGAACGCATGTCTTACCTTCTGTACCAAATGTTGTGTGGTATCAAACATTTGCATTCAGCTGGAATTATACACAGAGTGAGTCAAATGAATCCTTATTTGGTTCAAATATATCATATGATGGCGTGTTCTATGACAGTTTACTTACTGCAATAAATGCTTAGCAATATTCTAATTTGATTCACAATATGTGCTATTGAAAGAGCCTCAAATCAAATATAATGTAATGAATCTGTGGTGTCAAAAGGTTAGGACTGAACTGTGCCTTAACCTGTCATTGGGTTGTTGGGGAACCATTTTGAACTGCACACTATCTCATGCCATGTGTCCCGGTCCTGTGCTGCCTTCTTGGAGTCACTAAATGACAGGCCGGTCCACTCTTTGATATCGTCCTGCCATCTCCTCCTTGGTCTGACTCTTTTTCTTCTTCTCTGGACTGTGCCTTGCAATATGGACTTTGAGAGACCTCCAGATCTTGTCACATGTCTGTACCATCGTAATTTCCTCTTTTTAATTGAGGTTCTCGGTCCTCATAAGGACCAATGACAACACTTATTTTATTGTGGACCGCTTAGTTTGTGATGTGCACTGTATAGGAGATGTTTTGTTTAGTACCTTTTGAAAACATCTCATCTCTAGCGCATTAATTATTCTTTGGAGGTCTGCAGTGAGCGTCCAAGCCTCACAACCATCCAAGAAGACCGACAGCGCCAGAGAGCACATTAGAAGAAATCTTTGATCTCAGGGAGAGTTCCTTGCTAGCGCTCTGGACTGTCAAACCGAGGCAAGAACCAGAGTCACGGGTTATAGCCGTGGTACTGGCAAGTACCCCGGGCCATTGTGCTAACCACACAATCCCCTGCTTGCTAGTGGTCAATGAAACTCGTGAACGCTACTTCACTTGCCCCCATGGGCCTTCATGGTCTGAAAGGGGTTATTATTATTATTATTGCTGCAGTTGTTTGGGCCATTCTGGCAAGAATTTCTGGCTTTGAGCCTTCGTCAGATATTATAGTCCCTAGATATTTAAAGGGAGGCTTTTGTCCGTTTATCCTAATTTCATTTCTGAATTTACCGTTTGCCATGACCTTGGTCTTTTCTGCATTGAATTCCATACCATAGGCCTTTGTTGTCTTCTCTAATTTTGCAAGGAATTCTTTTAGTTCGTCCTCGCTGCCAGCTAGGCCGTCTATGTCATCGGCGAAGTGTAGGTTAGTTATAGTTCTCCCTCCGATGCTGACTGTTCTGACATGGCTTTCTAGCACATCTGTCATAATTCTTTCAAGGAAGAGGTTGAAAAAGATGGGGGAAAATAAGCATCCTTGTCTGACACAGTGGTCTTGAACCAATCTCCCAGCTTGCTGTTGTAGAGTACTGTGCTAGTTGCTCTGTTTTACAGGTTCTTGATCACTTCAATGAGGTTTGCATTAATGTTGAATTTGTGCATAGTTGCCCACAGTGCCGCATGGCACACTCTGTCGAACTCCATTTTGAAGTCTATAAAGACATGATAGAGGTTGCTCTGGTGTTTAAGATGTTTTTCACAGAGCACTCGCAGGTTAAAGATTTGCTCCATTGTGCTCCTTCCTGCTCTGAAGCCTGCCTGTTCTTCTGCAATGATTCGCTCAGCTTGTGGTTTCAGTCTGTTTAATGTGATCATAAGCATGACTTTGCTGGGGTGACTAATTAGGCTGATTGTACGGTAGTTCTGGCACATCTGTAGAATATTTAAATAATTTGTTGGCACACATAAAGTATGAGAAGGTGAATTCTTATAATAAATGTATTTTTTGTCAAACATTCATGAAGTAAGATTTCAAATTTGGTTTTAATTTATGAAATAAATAATAAGTTTTGGTATAGACATCAAATATATTTTTTCACTCCTTTTTTCTTTTCATAATTTTTTTTTAAATATAATTTTTTTATACCTACTTTCTGCATGTTAATGTCTGAAAGTTTTTCATTGTTAAAATGTAGGATCTGAAACCCAGCAACATAGTTGTCAAATCAGATTGTACCCTTAAAATTCTGGACTTTGGATTGGCTAGGACAGCGGGGACAGGATTCATGATGACCCCATATGTTGTAACAAGATATTACAGAGCTCCAGAAGTTATTTTGGGGATGGGATACAAAGCTAATGGTAGGTCAGGTACTTATCAAAAACTCTAGTCTGTTCTCTTGTTCTAGCTCGTATGGATTACTGCAATTCTCTTCTGTCAGGTGCGCCAAAACAATGCATTGAAAAACTACAGAGAGTTCAAAATTCAGCTGCAAGATTAGTTCTAAGGGCAAAAAGACATGACCATGTTACTCCGCTACTTTACTCTCTTCATTGGCTACCTATACAAGCCCGAATTGATTACAAACTGGCCGTTCTGTGTCACAACTTCTTTTCTGACTCATGCCCTTCATATCTTACTGAACTTTTGTCAGTCTACTCACCAAGTCGTCAGCTACGCTCCTCTGCGGATACACGCATTCTCTGTGTTCCTAAGATAAGAACTAAAACATTTGGCGAAAGGTCATTCTCCTTTTGTGCAGCCAAACAATGGAATTCTCTTCCATTACACATCCGTAGCATTTCAACTGCTAAGTCATTTAAGACTGCACTTAAGACACATCTTTTTAAAATTTATTTTCAAAAATAATAAAACCACATTTCTGTAATTGATTAGCGTAGCTGATGTATTGAGTATACCGTATTGTTATTTATGTAGTTAATATGCTATGAATGTTTCTTTTTATTTATATATGTATTTTTGTTTCCATGTAAAGCGCTGTGAGCCTGGCTCCTTGCTGGGATACAGCGCTATATAAATCATCATTTTATTATTATTATTATTATTATCTAAATTTATAAACATGTCTAATTATTTTTTTTTTAAATTTTAATTTAAAAAGATGCCAGTGTTCTAAATTGAATATCATTTGTCAAAGAAAATATTAATCTCAGCCATTTAATCTACATTTTAAAAAAAAAGCTCACAGCATTCATCCTGATCTCTTGGTGGCTATAAGTAAACAAAATACCTTGTGAGCGTGAGCAAACAATCTTTCAATATTTTTAAAACTAATCTTTAATTGATGTATTTTTCTAATGCTTAGAATGCTAATCAGTTATCTCCCATCCACTTCTCAGTTGATATCTGGTCTGTTGGTTGCATTATGGCTGAGCTTATACGAGCAACGGTGATGTTCCCAGGCACTGATCGTATCCTTAAATTTGTTCCAGATTAACTCTGTGTTCTCTATAAATAATGTACAGTTGTACTTTTTAGCTTTACCTTGATTTAGTTTATTTAGTTAAATATATTAAAAGATGATATAACTTTTAAGGTTTTTTTTGTAACCAAATTCTAGACAGGGTAGTGGATTTAATTAATCTCTTTGAACCTCTTTTTTCTTTTTTTTAAAAATCGTGCAATGAAGTTTTGAACCAATATTTACATTTAACTCAAAGTGTAGATATTGATCAGTGGAACAAGATTATTGAGCAGCTTGGTACTCCCAGTCAAGAATTTATGGCCCGCTTGCAAACCACAGTGAGGAATTATGTAGAGAATAGACCAAAGCACACAGGTTTTAGTTTTGAAAAGTTATTCCCAGATGTGCTCTTTCCTCCAGACAGTGCAGGTAAAGTTACAAGTTGAATTTTTTTTTTTAATCCATAAAAATAGGTCTTCTGACTACTCCATCTTTAGCCCTGTTGTAACTTTAAAAATACCTAATTGTCATTTACTTCCTTGAATGAATAGTGCTTCTATTTCATAGGCCGCAATGATCTTCTGTATATAAGAAGGGTCTGTAATATGAAATTATCATTTGTGTGGGCCTATTTAAGACCTGAATACTTCCAACCATTTTTATCTTTTTTAACAAAACTTTATTTAAAGTTTTGTCTTTAATATATTTTATTGTTAGAATGCAGATTATTTAAGAAATAAAGGCATCCTTTCTCGTTTTTAAGCTTAAAGTCATAGTTTACTGATATATAGATGTGTTGTAAATAAAACTTATGGGAAATAAAAGTTTTCCAATTATATGCAGGTTTTATTACTGAAACTTAATGGGAAATGAAAGTTTTCCGATTATATGGATTATTATACTACTGAAACTTAATTGGAAATACACCCAATCAACAGTTAAAATTTTAAAACTATCTGTGTGACAATTTTTGCCTTTGTTTGTCAGAACACCCCGGCTTGCGTGCCACTGTTGCAAGAGACTTACTTTCCAAGATGCTAGTCATAGATCCTGATAAGAGAATTTCAGTAGATGAAGCTCTCAATCATCCCTACATCAATGTATGGTATGATGAACGTGAAGTGAATGGGGTGAGTTGTAGAATGCTATTTGTAACATTGTTAAAAGACTAAGAATAACACAAGGTGTGTTATGTTACGTATTGAAATAACTTTAATTAGATTTTACATTTTTTTATTGCAGCCTGCCCCAGGTCCTTATGATCATGCTGTTGATGAAAGAGAACACACAGTTGAAGAGTGGAAAAGTTAGTCTACGCGGCCATTTTATCAAAGTTTCTAGAATAATCAAACTGTCACAAAGCCTCTTAGTAGACATATTTTACTTATTTTCAACTCTTGAAAATTTACTTTAACTTGTATTTTCTTCAAACTCTAATTTAAGTTTTTTTTTAAACAATGATAATAAATCAAATACATATGGATATATTATTTATTTATTAAATTTTTTGTGTCTTTTATTTCCAAACTGATTCATGTGACTATAAAAAACTCTAACAATGAAATCTCTTAAGGTTTCTAGTCATTAACTATGTTTTGGAATTGCACTCTTTACTTTTTTTTTTCATTATATTTATATTCCAGCTTTAATATACAATGAAGTGATGGAGTATGAGAATAGGGACAAGAGCAAAGATAAAACAAGTGCTATGCAAAATCACAATGGTGAGAGCTGTTAAGCTGACTAAATAGAATTAATATTGTGTTTTCATGTTGGTCTCAACATAATTTTTTTATGAATTTATTGAATTTTTAGAAAGATAAATTTTACTCTATTCTGTCAGCAGATGGTGGAAATAATATGGAAACCGGAGCAGTGAATGCAGATACTAATGCAACGAGAGCAGCGGCAGCGGCGGCAGCCTCGGCAACAAATGCACAGAACCATCACTAATGATGGCTTTAGCTTGTATATAGATGTAAACCTCCTGGCCCACCCACCACATACTTCTTTGTGTCATCAGTCCATCCACGTATCTTTAAATCAACCCACTCATGTTCCTCATTGATCCCTTTTTCTGTTTCTTAGCCCAGGTATTTGAATAAACTTGAGCCAAATAATTTTATAATTAGAATATAGATGAGAATGATTACTTAAGCTGATATGCAATATTTTCAAATAATGTTATATTTTAAATGAAAAAGTTATTGGGAAATGGCACATTTTTTACTTTTGCACAACAAATTAAATGTTATTAAAAGCCATCTTATAAATAAATGAATATTAAGAACTGCTTTTAAATTAAAGCTCATGTGATTTTCCTTCTATCTACTCATATTTTATGCTTCTAGTCACATTTATAGTGGTTAAACAAAAACAAAACTATTGGATATGTAAGAATGTTATGTAGGAAAATATCAAATAATTTATCAGAAGGGGGTTCAAAATTAACAAAAGCAATTTCTTTTACATCTCTACAATCGGAAATTTAATGTGAAGGCTAATAACATACTCCTTATTAAAATTCTATTGTCATAAATATAATACATTTTTGTGTTACTGCAGAATTTGCTTTATTCTAAAACTATACTCTGAATTAAATTAAATACACTGAAGACAAAGGATATATGTTGCTAAGTAAATGTACTTACATTTTTGTTGTCCCATGTGTCATCCCAACTCTACTCCTGGTTTTGAACTAATGTCCCTTAGTTTGATAAAATGTGTTTTAAAGTTTTATCTCTACTTATTTTTCTAATTTTATCTTTCAAATAATATGAAAATTAAATTGCTCCTAACTATGGATTTATGGGTATTTAAATTATTTACATCAATGGAAATCACTTGTCGTAACCAGCAAATGAATCAAGTTCAAAACTGAAGAAGAAAAAAAGTCATTAATTTTACAGATGTTTCTTCTATCTTACCTTGTTTAGGTAAAAAAAAAAGGGGGGATTTTTTAAATTAGTCACTGGCTGCATTAAATTATTATATATTTTAAATCTTTTTTTAAAATATATAATCAATAATAAATTTTACAAGAAGTAATTCAAATTAAGAATTGATTGTTTTATGGAAATACTGAGTGTAAGAAAAAAATTTGTAGGTGCACATCTCCATTTAAGGTAACCAGAAAAAATACAGAAAATAATTTAGACTAAATGAGTAAGGCTGGTGCCTACTAAACTAAAAATGTATTTGCTTGTGTTAGGAAATCAGTATAATTTTTGTCAAATTTATTGCATTAATTCATCCCATGGAATTTTATTTTTGATTTATTTGCAGCTTAGAAAATAAAATTGTTGTATCCACCACTTGGCTTGCTGCCAAAAGCTCAGGAGAAAAAAATATATCAACAGATTGTCTTGAATTGTAGACTGTCAATCTGAGTTTCAGTATTGGTCTGATTTGTTTCCATTTGACTATGATTATGCATTGTTCACAAAGTTGATGAATACAAATATATCAGGCAGTTTAAACGAAACTGTGAGCAAATTCTATTGATTCCTGTACATAAACTGTTCTTGTATTCAGTGTGTTTTGATTAGTTTAATGTTATAGTGCAAGGTGTAGTTGATGTTGTGGATTCCAATGTGTATATGATTGTGAGTATAAGATTAATTTTAGAGAGTTGAACTGAATTAATGCCTCCTTAACAAAGTCATAACACCAGCATAGTATTTGTTTGATGAAAAGTCACTTTGAGACCTCTTATTTTTATCCAAATTATTTTTTAAATAATTTTTTGGTTTAACTCTTCAAACGGGGGGAAAATTTTAACTGTAGAGGAAATCTTAAAAGGAATTGCTTTGGATACAAGTGGTTTCATTACAATTTTCAACCATGCTTAAGCCTTTTAAATTAATTTTTAAAAAAACAACAAAACAAATAAGTATGATTTAAAACTAAGATCTCTCTTGTTTTTTAAAAACCATTTTTAAATGTTAAGTTAAAATTTCTATGTCTTTTACATTTTTAAATCCTTTTACTGTAAAAGGTAGACATGGTTTGTGTGCTTATTCAAGCAAATAATCCATAACCATTTAGGCAAGTGTTTGTGTAGCCCATCTACTTTTAGCTTACATTACTTTTTTATTTGTTACAAATAATTTTACTTCATTATAATTATACAAAATATTAACCATAATTTGTACATTTTTTAAATATAACACTTAACAAAGTAATAGTAATTTTTTTTTTAATTTCAAATGTTTTTCAAAGTTCAGAGTATTGGAGGTACACTTTTTGTGATTAACATTTTTTCCTTCACTTTTTGGACATTTTCTTAATCAGCATTTCAATTTTGACAATTCAAAGAAAAACTTTTTAGCAATAAAATTTTATTTTTCAAAGTTTACATTGTTTTAGAGTGTAAGTTCATTTAACAAGGGTCTATCGTATGATAGGCATGTAGGGATTATATTTAGGCTTTGTTTTAATAGCTGTGGACTTTGAAAAATCCTCACATGTGGGGCATTTTACAATACAATTTTTAAATAATCATGTTTATTTATATCACTATATATTTATATATATGAACTTTAGGCTGTGTTGTACATTTTAAAAACTAATTTCATACTAAAAAATAATGAAGAATTAAAAAAACTATATTTTAATTCATTGACGGTTTCAGGTTGTGCATTGTTATTTTTTTTAAGCATTATTATTTCTCTTGTTGCTGTGTCATCCCTCTGAGTTTAATAATCGAATCTCTAAAGTGGTTTCCACTCATTTCTATGTAGAAAGGATCACACTTGTTACCTGTCATTCATTTTAAATATTTTTTTTGCCACTTTAATTCAATGCACTGTGGCTGTCATCTCATTATTTGATGTTCTTTGTTCCTCAAATAACTTTTTTAAATTGTGTGGCTTTTTTTTTAAACTGAGACCTCTAAGTATAGGCTGATCCCATGAAAAAAAATGTGTATACTGGTATTTGGAAGTTTCATTTCAAATACATCATTTTCTTAATTTTTTGCTGTACAGTTATTTAAATCCAAGGTACTAGTAAAGAATCTTCTGTTCATTTATTATTATTGATTGATACATGTTTTTTAATCCTTGAAACTAATATATCTAAAAATATTCTTCAAGGTATCCAGTAAAAGATAAACATAGTTGTATATTTATTACCTAATTAATTAGCTGTCTCTAATATACCAGCAATATTTCCCAACCAACTCGTACTTTAACAGGCTAGACCAAAACAGGGACTCGAAATGCCGTCATTGCAGCCTAGCCCCCTGAGACAGTCTCATACCTGCTGACGTCGTGTCCCGCGCTTGACATAGCCAGGGAGTTAAGGGAGGCAAAAGAGTCCCTTGTTAAGACAATGTTGTATGGCACTGCTCAGCGGATGGAGCAGGTTGCCCAGGTATTAGTCGAGGCCTTAAGAGATTAATCTCAGACCTACAGAATATGTGTTTAAGCGTCTCTAATTACCTTTAACAGTGATGTTATGGAATGTCACGTCTTATTTCTGTGAATATCAATATGTACATTTTTTCTGCCTGTACTGTTAATGTGCCAGGGAAAAAAAAATATATATATATTTAGAAAGTTACATTTAACATTGTCATGAAAATCAATGTCTTTTACTTAACAATGGCAGACCAGTGGAAAATATAAGAGACTCGCGTTATATTTTAATATAACATAATTACAAATTTTAGATAAACCACACAAAACAATATTAACCAGTGCACAGTGCTGGTAATAGGGGCTTGACAGTTTAATTCTTTCAAATTTTTGGTTTATTTAATCAGTTTTAAAAATTCTTATTGAGGTGGTCAAATTAGAATAATAGATTATAAGTTAAGATCAATCAATTCAAACATTCTTAAGTTTCTCTTTAATTTGAAAAAAATCACCTGTTCTTACAGTAATAAACAGAATTATGTTGTTTTTTTTTTCTTTGTTAATTAAAAGAGTTAGAATCTATCTGTTATGTCAATGACAGGTCCATGGGTCAAAAGAAACACATTAATTAAGTCAAACAGAATTCTAATTTTATCTTGTAAAGAATGTCTTTTGGTGTAGATTTATTTGTCAAAAATGCTTCCTTCAATTTACGATTATTGTGATGGTTGGCCATAAGTTTATAAAACAATTTGTGAAGATTTTATCTTCAATCATTAATTTTTTTTAAATATCAAAGTTAATACAAAAATATTTGAACATGTCTCTTGTAATTTAATGTTTCATTCAGTTTTAAATTTAAAAAAAATATATATTTAAAAAAAGCATCTCCATTTTCTTTCCTTGTATCAACTATAGCAATAGTTTTTTTTTTTTAATTGTTCATTGATTGAATTGTTTATGTTAAGCATTATATTGCTATTAAAAGGAATACAGTTGAAGTAAAGCAATTGTAATACTAATGTTTTGCTTCATCTAATTTTGCATTGATGACTGATGTAAAATCTTTTTTAAAAGCACTATACTTGAACTTAGTATAAATATCTATTGTTTTAAAAATCCATTACATCATATGTCTTGGAAAAGCTAAAAAGTTGAACATTGTGATGGATCCTGATAAACATATATTTACAAAATAAACTTTTCAAATATTAAAGGACAAGTGGAGTTGGGGTGTAATAACTTTTCTGCTTATAATTTTAAGTAAAAGACTGGACTCAAAAATAAATTTAACTTCATTGTCGTTCTAGTTCTAGGTTTCAAATATTGATTTTCTTTAGATTATCATCTTCCATTACAACAGCTTTGGTATGGCCTCCCTCATCATCACCAGAAATAAAGTCTTTTTGTATTCCAACTGTCTTCTCAGTAACAATGATGATGAGCATAGTAGGTTCATCACAATTTTATTTAAATATGTGAAGTATGTAATTTTGTTGTGGTGAGTGTGAAGCATCAAATGAAGGTCTATATTGTATAGATGATTCAAGGACATCATCATAGTTGTGTCACAGGCATCAACAACTCATTCTTGATTAACTCTTGTTTTTAAAGTAATGTAAAAAAAAAATTAATAAAAGATTTGTTTCACAGTTATGCATTTTGGTTTAACTAATGGTTTGAGAGTTATCAGTATTTGGTAATGAGAGTAACTTTTTAAAATTCGTATGTGAGTGGATTGCAAGTATAGTCGATGTCACGCAAGAATTAAAATACAAGCAGTGGAGGGTATGCGATTTCAATTGACTTCAATCCATTTCAATTTCTTTGACATTTTGACTTTAGAGACTGTGTACTGTGTTAGTTGTAGAACTAGCACCTTTGAGGAAAATACGCCGCGCTAAAAGTGGGTAAAAAGAGTGCCACCCCACCTCTTTTTTTAGGACTATACAAGGCAATCTCTTATTGTGCCATCAATTACTCTCGTTATCGTGAAACTCTAGGGGAGAATGGATTAGCTCTGTGAGCTGCATTTAAGTTAAAGTCTTTTAAGAATGGTTTAGGGGCTCTGCTTAAATGACGTCACGCGATTTTAGAGTGGCCTCGGTGCCGGTGTCACGAAATAAAGTCTCCCCCAAAATAAAGTCTCCCCCGGAGAGTTTATTTTAAAACAATTTCGCCCCCGGAGAAATTGTTTTAAAATAAAGTCTCCCCTGTTAAAATAAATTCTCCCCTTAATTATTTGAAATTATAAATAATTGTTTTATTAAGCTTTATGACTTACAAGATAATTTGTATTTGTTCGACATGCAATTATGTATGTTTATTGGGAATTCAACAATCATAAGCTTAGTCAGGGGCGTAGCTATTTTTGGGTTAAGAGGGTGTATGCCCATAAAGACACAAATTTAGAGTTGGTTAATTGCCTAGACTTACTAAAAAGAATAACAGACAAATGAAATGAAATATAAAGATGATTAATTAATACGAGAACGTTGCATCGAAGTCTTTCTTTACGTTTGTAACACGAGTTAGGATTGAAACGTAAGTTGCTATTTCTATTTGTGCATTATAATAATTAAGAAATATCTCTAGTCTTCTACCCGTAGGGTTTACTA
>MUZC01004499.1:184894-200354 GCA_002072015.1 Radix auricularia | reverse complement strand
ACCAGCACAGTGTACAGCCATAACAACCTGGAACATTTTTCGTTCAATTTGAAAAGTTCTTTATCAATGGTAATAAAGAGATTTATTTGATGTTCAAATTCTTCATTTAGTAGGTCATAAAATTATGATTCAGTGGTGATGACTTTAAACATCAATATGGCCTAGAATTCCTTGTCAAAAAATAAATATTTGCATCAGTTATTAGCTGCACACTAATTTCAAATCGACTGATAAGCATACGAAAATGTGCCAGACCCCATAATCTCAAGATCATAAGGTGTACGCCCCAACTTCTGACCACAGCGATGACAACTTGGAGAAATTATATGAGGAAATAGAACGACTCATCAATTAAACACCAAGAAAAGGCATTCTAATAATAATGAGTGGCTAGAACGCGAAGGTTGGCGCTGACGCGTACAGTTGGAAAATTCGGTTGCGGTGAAACAAATAATAGAGGAATGAGACTACTCGAATTCGCACAGTCATTGCTTGACCATAGCTCTTACCCTGCATGCACACAAACAATCAAGAACCATCACCTGGCAATCACTTGGAGGCTTAATTAAGAATCAAATTGACTAAATTCTTGTGTCGAGGCGTTTCAAATTTAGTATCAATAAAGAACAAACATGGTCTTTCCCTGGTGCAGATATAGAAAGTGACCATAATCTTTTCCTAACTAGACTTAAGCTGTAACTGAAATTAAATGGAGAAAAAGAAATCCACGCATTCGTTTTGATTTCAAACTTGTCAACAGTAAGGCCAAGAGTTAGAGTTGTGCTAAGACGCTTTCTTCTTGAAATTTTTTTTTGAATCCGCTTTGGTTTTGGGACAGGTTGTGTAACTATTATGTCATATTTTTCCACCGGTGGTCTCTTGTTCCTTTTCCCACACTTTTAGTCTTGTACTATCCTTGTATTTTGCAGGTCATAAAAAAATTGGGGGGGGGGGGGCATGCTATGTTTATTATTTCAAAAACAAAACGAAGATAGGCCAAAACCGTTGTTGCCAGTAAAATTTAAATGTATAGCGTACGAGAGGAAAAAATCAAACAAACAAAACATTCATGCATAATTTAATTCCAAAATTTCTTAAAGAATATTTATTGCCATACTCAAAATAATTAAACATAATGATTTGATTAATAAGCGAGGTCCACGAAATAAAAGTTTAGCTTAAGCGTTTGAAAAGCTACAACTTTGGTCCATTTCTCGCTTAAATTATTTATTTTTTAAAATAATTAATTCGTGTATTGATTCAATTATTCAAGTTTTAAAGAGAATAATAATTTTAAAATTTTAAAAAAAAAACGCTGATTTCATCTACATATGCCTAGGCCAGATTATACCCGGGTATATTCTGGTCAGAGGTTTAATCTGGCCTGTACCAGCACAGTGTACAGCCATAACAACCTGGAACATTTTTCGTTCAATTTGAAAAGTTCTTTATCAATGGTAATAAAGAGATTTATTTGATGTTCAAATTCTTCATTTAGTAGGTCATAAAATTATGATTCAGTGGTGATGACTTTAAACATCAATTTGGCCTAGAATTCCTTGTCAAAAAATAAATATTTGCATCAGTTATTAGCTGCACACTAATTTCAAATCGACTGATAAGCATACGAAAATGTGCCAGACCCCATAATCTCAAGATCATAAGGTGTACGCCCCAACTTCTGACCACAGCGATGACAACTTGGAGAAATTATATGAGGAAATAGAACGACTCATCAATTAAACACCAAGAAAAGGCATTCTAATAATAATGGGTGGCTAGAACGCGAAGGTTGGCGCTGACGCGTACAGTTGGAAAATTCGGTTGCGGTGAAACAAATAATAGAGGAATGAGACTACTCGAATTCGCACAGTCATTGCTTGACCATCGCTCTTACCCTGCATGCACACAAACAATCAAGAACCATCACCTGGCAATCACTTGGAGGCTTAATTAAGAATCAAATTGACTAAATTCTTGTGTCGAGGCGTTTCAAATTTAGTATCAATAAAGAACAAACATGGTCTTTCCCTGGTGCAGATATAGAAAGTGACCATAATCTTTTCCTAACTAGACTTAAGCTGTAACTGAAATTAAATGGAGAAAAAGAAATCCACGCATTCGTTTTGATTTGGACAAAAGAAAAGACCCCGTAATTGCGGAGATATTCCAGGCCAAGGTTGGTGACAAGTTTGCAGCGTTGTCCACTATTGACTACGGTGTAGAAGCCTAATGGCTAAAAATTTGAACGAAATTTTAACTTTAACTGGAGAAGAAGTCATAGGTAGGCAATGAAGCAGGAAACAAGATTCTTGATTTGTGTGATGAAAGAAGAATGTTAAGGAAAACCAAAAATTCTAATCAGCTTACAGCAGACACAAACAGGTTGATTAATACAAGGATCAGGAAGAAGATGAGGCAGGTCAAAGAGGACTAGATAGATAACCAGTGCCGCACAGTGGAAGAAAGCATAGCTGCCAGTAATAATAAGAAAGCGTATGAGACACTAAGAAATCTCACAAAAACGCACCAGGTGACAGCTTCGATAATTGAAGACAGTAAAGGCCAGCTCCTTACTGATGACATGGACATACTAAAACGGTGGACAGAATATTGCACCTACCTGTACAACTGTAAAATCAATCCTACATACTACAGGAGCAACAGAACAGAGAGATGAATGATCCACCAGTGCTTTTGAGCGCAGTTGAAGACGCAGTAAGGAACTTAAAAGGGGATAAGTCGCCTGGAGTTGACAACATCCCTGCTGAATTCATTAACATGCAGGAGCAGATGTAACGAAAGCCCAAACAAAACTCTGCCAGAACATACTTGAAAAATGTGGTATGTCCCAAAGGATAGGACGCAGTCACTTGTCATATCATTATCCAAGAAAGGCAATACGAAACAATGTCAAAATTATAGAACTATCAACCTGATCTATCATCAGCAAGTTAAAGCCAATATCCGAGGAATTAATGGCAGAAAAACAGGCAGGTTTCAGAGCAGGCAGAAGCACAATCGGGCAGATCACTCAACTGTCACCTACTTATAGAAAAACATATAAAGCACAAACGCGAACTCCGTCGCAACTTTATAGACTTCAAGAAAGCCTTTGATCGAGTATGGCACGGGGGACTTTGGCAAGTTATGAGAAGTTTCAACATTAAAGAAAGGCTGGTGAAGGTGATCGAAGAACTCTATACAAACAGGCAAGCAGTGCAGTATAATTTAAGGATGCGCAGGGGACTTCTTCAAAACGACGATTGTAGTCCGCCAAGACTGCATTGTCTCACCTGTCCTGCTCAATGTCTACCTTGAAGAAATCATACAAGAAACACTCAGTGATCACCATACCTCCATATCTATAGGCGATAGACCACTATGCAACCTAAGATTTGCTGATGACATAGCTCTTTTGGCTGGGAGCAGTAAAGAACTGCAGGAGCTCACTGACAAACTTGCAGACAGAGCAGGTGCATATCGTATGGAAAGCAGCTCAGAAAAAAGTAACAAATTAGTTAATACCTCAGATGCCAGTATGGAAAACATCGTAATAAACCAACATAAGCTGGAGGAGGTAAATAACTTTAAATATCTAGGAGCCATTTTGTCTAGAGATGGTACCTGCGAAACTGAAATTCGAGCTAGAATTGAGTCAGCAAGGCAGGCAGCAATGACGAAGTTAACCAAATATGGAAGAACAAAAACATTGCCTGCAAACAAAGCTCATGCTTTACAGAGCTCTCATTATAACCATTATCCTTTATGGATGTGAGGCCTGACACTAATGGCAACCACGGAAAGCAAGCTGAAAGCATTTGAATATAAGTGCATGAGGAAAATTCTCCAGATTTCTTATTTAGAATACAAGACCAATGATTATGTCTGCGGGACAAAATAAACTCTGTACAGGTCGTCAAGAAATGATTATAACAACAATCATGAGACGTAAGATGGCATGGTTCGGTCATGTACTGTGACATGATACCATGACAAAAATTATCCTACAAGGCACTGTAGAAGGGGACCGGCGAAGAGGACTTCAACGGAAAAGCTGGCTTGACAACATAATGGACAGGGATGGGATTGAGTGAATTACTGGCCGCCGCTCAAGATAGGCAACTATGGAGATCGTTATCTGTTGATGTGTCCATGCACTCCCCCCAACGACCGCAACGGTCACGGGACTGATGATGATGTTTTGACGTGACGTCACAATTCTACCGCCCCCTCGTCACACATCGTCACAAATGTGTGGACCCCCTCCCCCCAGGTGCGTGACGTCATTTATGGACGGACCCTATTGCTTATTTACTGTCGTCTTCATTTGGTAAAAAAATGTGTTGATATGGCAGCCATTGTAATTGTTTCAACTGTTTTTAAATTGATAGTAACTAAATAAATTTATATCCCCACTTAACCCATTCTCTACTAATGCGACCAAATGTGACATAGGTATACGTTTTACTAAAAGAGAACAAAAAATGTAATGTAAAAAGTACTAAAAAGTCATGTTTACTTATTTTACATGTGTAAGTAGAAGCTCAAAGTTTTCTTTAAATTAATGGCTCAGGTGAGCCAGTTTATTTGTTGGAAGTTTATCATGTTTTGGCTCGATTGATGACAACGATATACATACGAGATGGACAACAAACATTCACTCAGATCTTGTACCTTATCTTAATATTAAGATGAAAGAAACGGAAAAAGAGCCAAGGGAGCAATTTTTGGCAAGTTCAAGATATTCTGCACTCACATGAATCCAAAAAGATGCAAGAGATGTCATAGTACCGAAATTCATTTTTAAACCTTCATCTGCAGCTAAATCCAGCAATTTACCAGCAGCTAACTCCAGGAATTTACCAGCAGCTAACTCCAGCAATTTATCTTCCAAAGTTAAAGATGAGTCAACCTTCCAGGCAATAAAAGGATTGCTCATCTACCCAATAACTTTCTGTGGATCACCTTCTGTTAGAAAGTAGAACTCAAAACTGTCAATTTTATCAAGTGCTCAGTGATGACGTTCTGTATAGATAGCACTCAAGCTGCTCGTCTGCATTATCGATGTGCGTTGCTAAATTGGTAAACATATCGAAATAATCTGATGACACTCGACTCTTCCATGCTACTAGATTTATTTTCTGTCCACCAATCTTGTCTGCCATTGTAAATAATAAAACCATCCTTCCTTGCAGTGAGATATTGAGCTCATTAAAAATAGCAAAGATATCAGACAGGTGAGTCAGCTTTGCTGTTAAATTTGCATTTTGAAATAGCTGAGGCCAATATTTCCGACCATCAAGCGACTCAGTGTGACAATTTTAAATACTCACATGTTGGTTCTCAAACTGAAGGAAAACTAAAGGATTACAATTAGGTGTATTTTTCATTTCTTGATAACTTCCGCGGGACACTCGTCCACGGACCACCACTTTGAGAACTAAATTTACTTTTATAATTTTTGGAGGAATGAACGCAATAAACTGTTACGAGGTTTGAAAGTGTGTGTGTGTGTGTGTGTGTGTGTGTGTGTTTGTGTGTGATTTTGGGGGGGGGGGCAGAATTAAGATGGAAGGTAAATGCCAATCAATTATAATAGATAGGTTGGGGGGGGGGTGTCACTGTTGCTCTCCTGATCATGAAATATATTTAATTTTAACAAAAAAGGAGTAAAATGTGCAGAGTTTTAATTGGCTTGTACATCGTTATTTTCAAGTGTATGTCACTTGGTGGTATTTTTATGTCCTTAAATACTTTAATCTCGTGGGAGTTGCTGATCTTCTAACGAGCGCTTCCCCAGCCGGCAGATGGCGGAAAGCCCCCCCCCCCCCAGATATGGAGGGTACCGGGGAAATAAAATACCCGGGGTGGACCAAAATCAGCACTACTGCCTAGTAGGAAGTGGAGGGATCCACAAAGGCTAGGGACCCAACCCGAACAAAGGCAGCTTCCCATTGAGCTGTGAGGGGCAACCCCCCAAGTGGTTGCGTGCAAGGCCAACAACCCTGCCGTATAAAAAAGCAGAGTTACAAAAGCACCGAAAAGAGTAGCAAAAGTCATTTCAGTCTTGGGAGAAGATGGATCCTCTGAGGAGGGAAATATGACGCCTAATAGTGAAAGCCAAAATCTGGAAGCTCTTAGACCGACAACCATCATCTCTACCAGGAACACCACCACCATCGGAGCTTGGAATGTCCGCACGTTGTATGAAGCGGGAAAGGCTGCACATGGCAGCGGACTAAACAGAAGCTAACTGAGGAAGAGATTCTTCAAAAGCGGTGGAGGTGGATCGGTCATACACTAAGGAAACCTGCTTCTAATATAACAAGGGAGGCCGTCCAAGAAACACCTGGCGCCGAGAATTGGAGGCAGACATCAAGAGAATTGGCCATGAATGGAAGATCCTCGAGAAAATGGCCCAGGATAGAGATGCCTGGAGGTCTCTTGTAGGTGGCCTATGGCCTAGGAGGAAGTGCAGACGCCGACGATGATCGGTGGATGTCCCTCATGGACGAGAAGGCTCAACAAATACTTCAATTTGTTATGTGACAGCGACTGTGGATAAGCTTTCAAGTCCGTTCAGGAGTTACCAGATAATTTGTCCCAATTGAGTGTCAAGGTTAAATTACATAATAATTTTAAACCCATACAACAAAACCATAATGGGGCTGTCCATAAATAACGTCACGTGATTTCGACCAATTTTAAACCCTCTTTCACCCTCGTCACACAAAAACTTAGACCCCCCACTCCATTATAAATGATAACGTCATAAAGCTTTGATAAATCCCTAAAAGTCTTATTTTCTAATTTAATATTTACATCTTGCAAATCACTCATAATTAATTAGGGGATTAGTCTTTGAAAAATATGTGAGGGTGTGACTGTGAGTACAAATCATCGCAAAATCGTTGACATTTAGATGTTACTGACAAGAGTTTTCGGATTTGAGGAAACATTATAGATCATGTGATCGAGCGCGATTTAACCGGAAAAGGTTCAAAATAAACTGAGTGGACTGCGCAGGTATAATTTGATGTATCACGCAAAATTTCCAAGGAGATAGTCAGAGTGAATAAAAGGAAGCGATTATAGGTGGTACAATTTTTTCAAAATGGACATAGATTTTTTCAATTACGTATTCGAGCCGCCTTACAGTTTTATCGAGTGTAGAAGACAGCTGATGGTTGATTTCGGAGATGTAAGTAAATTATGTGAAATCTAGTCATTGCAGACGACATTGAGTTCATTGACATTTGTCATTCAATTAGGCCTATTGCTCATTCCATTTTTTTGCCATTGACTCATACTCATTGCAGTGCGGGCTTGGCTTAATTTAATCATGTCATAATCATTAATTGACGCTAAAATTAAAATTATATAACTATACCGTCTAACCAAAACCCTAAAACCTTCAATTTTCTGAAAATTCTAAAGCTTTACCTAACCCAAACTCTAAAACTAAAACCTTCCGTTTTTGAAAATCCTTTCAGAATTGATAGAACTTATCATAGAACTCTGTGTTTCCAGCAACTGGTAGCGTCGTGACGTCATGATCAAGATTCTTCTGATCAGCAACATTAATTAATCATTCAAATCTTATCTATCTTATAATTATATGTTACAGACGCTCCCTTGTGTACTGAAGATGGTAAAAGCAAAGTATGTCGACGTCGACCGTGATGTCACAGTCATGGCGGCCTTCTTTGTTTTTATAGCACGTCCTTTAATATTTAAAAAGCTTTAAAATTAAAATTCTATAGCTATACCGAACCCAAACCCTAAAATCTTCAATTTTCCGAAAATTCTAAAGTGCTATACCTAGCCCAAACCCTAAAACCTTCCATTTTTTATAATCATAATCCATTTAGAATTTATAGAACTTTCTTTTCCAGCAACCGATAGCGTCGTGACGTCACGGTCGACATTCTTCGCTTCAGCCCGGAAGATTATTGCGTCCTACGTATGTCTATGGTTTGTGTTTAGTCCTGTATTCTTACTAGAGTTTTAAAAGATGATAAAGTGTTGGCTTTCCAAGTTTCTTCAGGCAACCCATTCCACGCCTGAATACTGGACGGAAAGAAAGAAAACTTGTATGTGTTTGTTCTTGCAAATGGAATAAGGAAGGTGTTTTTATCTTTATGTCTATCTGAGGGTTGTATTAATTTATCTTTGTGTTGTATTTCTAAATTAGAATTAATTTCCTTCTGTATAATTACTAATTTACTCTTGGTTCTTCTATCCTCTAATGTTTCAAGGTTTAATGATTTAACTAATGGTGTTACTCTTGTCAGTTTTGAATATTCTCCAGTAATGAATCTAGCAGCTCTTTTTTGGATTTTTTCTAACTTATCAATATTTTCTTTGGGTGATGGGTCCAATACAGAAGGTGCATATTCTAGTATAGGTCTCACCAGGGTGAGGTAGCATTTTAGTTTTATATCTTTGTTACATTTGTAAAAGTTTCTTTTTATAAAGCCTAAGGTTTGATTTTTTAATAACTTCATTGACATGGGGATTCCAAGATAGTTTCTCATTTATTATGATTCCTAAGTATTTTGCATCTTTAGTTTGGGTTAGTTCTTTTCCATGAATGAAGTATTTTCAATTTATTTGTTTCTTTTTTCTTTGTTACTCTTAGCAGTTGACATTTTTCTGGGTGGAAGGACATACTCCAGTTAGTTTCCCATTTTATTAATTCATCTAAGTCTTTTTGTAAAATTTTGCTATCTTGTTCTGACTTGATTGTTCTATAGATTATACAAAAATACAATCATCAGCAAATAACCTAACTTTTGTTCCTGAATACCGAACCAGCCGAAATCATATTTATATTTTTTAAAAAAAATTCATCATTACTCATTTAATATAATTCTAATAAAATTGACTCTTAGTTATGGCATATTTGAAATATTTGCAATATTTGACTTTGACTGCTCACAATCACTGTCAATCAGGCTGGATTAAATTTATGATTAAATAATCTAAAGGCTGCTGAGGCACCTGTTGATTAATAATATTATCATAATCATGTATCAGTGGAGAAATGTAAGAAGAGCTGGATGGGTCCCCCTCTTTCTTCATTAGACTTTGCAGTTGCAGGCGGAAAAAAAGAGCCTGTATTTCATCCAGTTTCATCAGTTTGGATTTGAATGTCTTTTTAAAATTGAAAAATGTTAAATAAAAATTGAATCCCTGTCTGGTTTGAAAATTAGCTTAGATCTTTGTCCACTGCAATCACAGCAGCGTTCATCCCCTCCTTGCTAGCACATCATGTATGAATTATAAAGGTCCATAAAGTTAAAATGCATAGCCATTCCTAATAATGATTTGCTCTCCGTCTCGGGCAAAGCTTTGGTGTCAAAATCCTTAAGGCTGGCTTTCTTGCAAGTTATGGTCTTACAGTTAAAGAAATCAGACTCAGAATATTAATTTTTTATTAGTCTGTTATATTTATAATTTAAAAATATTTTTCAATATTAATAATATAAACATTATTCCTTGCAATCAAATTGAAGTTTGATAAGCTAAATATGGTAAGTTTAGACCAGTTTACTTAATTACCAAATTATCATTCATTAAATAAATAAATTTATAATTGCAATTTTAATATGATTTTTTATTTAAATTTAATCGTATAAATATTGGCTATTAGCATTTATTTAATATATAATTAAATACATTATGTATCCATATAGTTAATGATGTAAAATTGAATTATTTAAAAAAATAAAATAATATCAATGAATTGTGAAGATCCTAGGTTGTTCTTAGGTTAAGTGTCTCTAACTCTTTCACTCTAATTCTCTTATCTTCACACACTTCATTAAGTATTCTTTAAACACTGAACTCTAAGTCAGAATGCACAACTAATTATATTTAATTCCTTAATATCTTTAACTATCTTATTATACTAACTCTCGTTCCTAACTCTCTCTTCTGTCTGTCCGTGTGTGTCCCTTTAATACCTGTCAGGCTCCGCCCCCCAACTCCCACTGTCCAAAGGGCAATCTGTCAATCATGTTTTGTACCTCCCCTAGATAAGACGGTGTGGGGTGGTTAGACGTAATCTATCATGGTCACTAATCCCCTACCCGAGTCGCTCGGTCTGACACCCGGGCTAGTCTATTTGCCCACCTGGTCAGCTTTCGTCTTCAAAGCCTTGATTCTGACTTCAAGCCAGATAACATCCGAACGTCACATTTGCACCTCTGGCCCTCTGGACACTCGCCAGACCCAGTGGCGCCAAAAAGGTTACCTGCCAGACCTGCCTATAAGGTCGACCGCCCTAAATTCCCGACAATATTTAAAACAAGTGTTTTTTCATTTCAATTTCATCAATGTATGTTCATCTATCATTTATCATTATTTAATTTTTTAAAGTATTATCATCCTTCTACATTATTTTCATATAAATTTCATTTTTTTATTTATATGGATGTTAAAAGATTCCAAAAATGCATAAGCTTTTGTGTTGAGTAGTCTTTCATGGAAAATTTCACACCATTGAGCAAGAAAAGATAGGGCCTTTTTTTATGGTGTGGATGTATGGAAGCTACATTAATGTAATCAAGGATTAAAAAAAAATATATATATGTTTATTAATTATAACTTAGTCTGAGTAAATTATGTTAACTAAATACAAAATGATTGAGACAATAGTAGCTTACCAATGTTGGAAGAGATACAAAAAATTCTCCAGGAGCGCATCAATGCATTAATAGTGATAGCGTCACAGAAACCTATTATTTGACAAAATTAATTTGTTTTTCAATTACTGTGACATAAAACAAGTAATTTGGAGGTCATCGTAGAGCTAATTAAAATTTTCTGAAAAACTTTTCCTTAAATTTAAGATAGCACTGAATGATGCGCGAATGAGTATTGACATGCCTAATTAAAGTTAAAGTAAAGTTCTTTTTGCCAAATTTATGGTTGGTCAAATGATTGACTGGGTGATGAAAACATCTACACAGCAGAAAAGGAATGGCATCAATGGGCCTTGTCGACCTCGACTTCGCTGATGATCTTGCCCTTCTCACATACCCTACTGAGTCAGGAGAAAGCAATTATAATTGCAGCCACTTCTGACTTCGCCTAGCATGGGTTTTAATATACACTAAGAAAGGAGTAAAGTCCTCAAGTTTAATGCCACCAGTACTGCAGTCATCATGCTAGAAGAAGCACTCGAGGTGGAGAGTTTTGTCTACCTTGGCAGTGTGGTAGATGAGCACGGTGGGACAGAATAAAATTACATATTCGGCAACTACAATCGGGAGATATTCTTAATTACAGCTGCCAACTTAACAAAATAGAATCCAAACTCCACAATATTAAGGCCTGCACTTGACTTAACTGAAAAAAGGACACGGTGGTAGAGTGGCATGCACGCTAGGCTGGAGTACCAAGGGTCACGGGTTTGAATCCATGTCTTCTTCTTTCTCAATATTGAATATTGAGTTTTGCGTGCCACGAGTTTTGCGCCGATTGGCCCGTGGTCTCCGACTTCAGCCTGCTGTATTTTCTGGATTTGCTTCCATAGCCTTTGGTCAGCCAAGACCATCTGCAAGGCAACAGTTGTTTTTTTGGCAAGTGATGCAGCGTTCACATGCCATGGCTAAGGGTTCCACGCATTGCCCCACCGATTTTCACCCATTTGGAGCTGGGTGGAACTCGGGGACGCCCTAGGCCCTGGGAACATGTCCTTGGCTTCCCATGGATTCGAACTCGTGACCATCAGAACAACAGTCGAGCGCGCTTGCCACTTGAATCCATGTGAAGGCAAGGATTTGTTCCTGGGTCCTAGGGCATCCCTGAGTCCACCCAGCTCCATATGGGTATCTAACATCAGTTAGAGAAAAAAAAAGGTGTCTGGATACTGCGTGGAACCCTCATAGCTGTGGCCTGTGAACGCTGCATCACTTGCCAACAGACCGGCATAATCTGTGGACGCAATCATCTTCTGTATAGGAGCGTCAGTATAGATAGGACAAGACAAAAAACATTATTTGAATTTATTTTAAAACTAAATTATAAATTTGAAATAATCTTTGCTACAAATATTTGAACCAATGATACTAATAATAAAATTTATAACCATGTGTATATTTTATATGGCTCATTATCATTGTTCCATAGTTGAAAATTATTAATTTTTTATCATTCATTATGTTTTTGATTTACCTTTTACTGAGGCATCTCATAACAAACAGAAAAAAAAAGAAAACTATTCCAAATTTTTTTATTCAATCATAATTTAATTTATAAACATTTCTTTTCTTCAATAGTCATGTTTTCCTAATTTTTTTTCTGTTGAGATGTTTTGTTTTCTTATGCTTAGATTTATGCTCAAGACATTTCAAGGATTGTGGAGTTTTATCAAGGAAAATATGCTAAATCACATAGGGCCCTTTCTATTTTGAGGGCTGAACTGTTAAGAGCCAACCAGGGTAAGTTCTTAGAAATCTATAATTATAGAGATCTATGAAGGCTAAACAAAAGTTTCATGAGACATTAATTTAAAATCCTTCATAGTAAAAGTTGAACTTTCTAGAATAAATTACAAAGTTCAAGAAACTGATAAAGTATTCTCAAAAAGGCATAGAAATCCATAGAGTGTTTAACATTTTCATTTATTTTTATGTCCTTAAATTAGGCCATTTTAACAAAATCCTAAATTCAATTTTTGTAATTATTTTTCTAGTGCCAAAAAAACAGTAGTTGCTTCAATCCTGAATTTATTAGAAGATCTGATCTTGTCTTCCAATTTAAGCAACTAAATGAGCAGAATTTTTTACTAACTTTATAACTTTTATGTTTCTAGTAAATTGTTTCAGGAGAAAGAATGAATTAAGTATTCTGTTTTTCTGAAGATTTTTATTAAACTTCTGTTCCTTCCAGATGTTTTCTGTACAGTTAAATTATATAGCTATTATAATTATATATGTTTAAGATATATATCACTTTTCAAATGTACAGTACCTAAACCATGGATGAAGATTGTTAGATATGAAAATTATTTGAAAACCCATTTATGAATTTATGAGAAAGACATACATAATACTTTGCACAGCATTCGATCATATATACTTATGTCTTATGTAATATTACTTATATAATATTAACTTCCTGATTAAAATTTATAGATCAGTTATAAATATTAATATTTCAGATGTTCATGGAACAGATGCCTCAGTTGAACTTGAAAATGGTAATATGGCCTATGTATTTTTATTTAAAAGATGTAACAGAAAAGGTTATTTTGTTAATAAAGTTTTCTCAATTTTAAAATGAACTCTATTTGGTATAGAACTCTAAGAATAAGAAATAAAAACATGAATTCAAATATTTTTTTTCCTTAAAGAACACGGAGTCAAACAAAGTTTTCGAGTACATAAAATGTCAAGGATGAGGCCTATAAATAGAACATATTTGACACCACCTACGCTGAGACCAGAAGTTGAATTTGTAAAGGAGCAAGCCAGAAAAACTACATCAGGATCAATAGAGGTAAAATGAAAAAATAATTTCATACAATAAACTTTTTGATTTATGGGAAGTTTGCACATTTGTAACTAATCAAGGCTAAATTTTCTAAATAGAAGGCTTCTATGTTTTGGGTAATAAAGATTAACCTGCAGTGTCATCTCTTTTGAAAAATTATGAAACATGCTTTGATATTTCTTTCTCTTGCATAAATTACCAAGTTCCTTTGAATTTTATATTTAATTATAAACATCTGGAAAGTTAAACCATTTTTTACAAAAATTATCTCTTCTTCATTGTGGAATGCTCCCAAGTAGTGAATTCTATCAAATAAATACTTGTATTATCAAGATATTTTTAAAATAACTTTTTCAAATAATTTTTCAGAAAGTTGATGCCAATAAAGCAGACATCCCTGACAGAATTTTAGATGTTTCATATAGCATAGCATGCGTTTGCTGCTTTGCCTCTTGTAATTTTGAATCAATGGCACAATGTGAGGAAGGTCACTTGGTTTGTGTGGATTGTTTCAAGTCTTATGTTCAAGAAAAACTATTTGGGAACGGAAAGGTAATTAAAAAAACTGAGCTTAAATTTTTAAGAGGCTTCTGGTTCTCCTTTACATTTGATAACTTGGTATCTTTAATTTAAAAAAAAATTATCCAATCTTTTTCTTAATTCTAAAATATATTTTCAAAACATTGAAAAGATTTATTATAGCTAAATATGAATCTGTGTTACCTGATTTGCATCTTCTTTAAAGAAAACAGTATTAGTTTTAATTTTAAGCCTTCAAAAGTAAATCAAAATGAATAGTCTTACTAATTGGCTCAAACAATAAAACTGTAATGATAAAATGAGACAAAATCTAACACTTTGGATATATACTTCAGCCCCAGTTGACAAAAAAGTCTCAAGAAATTTAAATAATATAGAAGAAATAGGAAGCATAACTATAACTAAGGAAGAAAGTATACAAAATAAACTCCTTAAAACTTAAAAACAAAAAAATGTTCTGGTCCATAAAAATTACAAAATAGACTACTTACAGAATTCAACTATGTACAATACCCGATAATCCTCTCTAAACCAGGGTAAAGTGCCCAAGCATTGGAAACTTGCTAAAGTGACCCTCTTCTAAAAATGGAGATAAAACAGATCTTTTTTACTTACTAGCATTACTTGGAAATCACCAGAGCACGTGTTATTAGCAATGTAGTACTCCACCTAGACCAGTCGTGGCCAGACCTGTAGTAACCAGTTACTAAGAGCCATTTTAGAAGTAAAAAACCAATATTGAGAGCCTCATTTGATCATTATTTAATTTTCATTTTGACTAATGATTTAAACATTTCAGTTGTTTTAACATTAACCATATAATAAAGAAATGTGTGCATTACAGTAAAACAAGTAACATATATTTGAATATTATGATCACAAATACATTGCATACCAGCTCATAATTATATAATTGTATAGTCAATATTAGTTGCTTTGATTCTGCTAAAGAGCCTTTGAACTATCAAGTTTTAAAAAATCTGGTTGGTAGCTAGTGGGGCAAAATTCTGTCAGAATAATTTCATTTAGCACGAGCAATGTTGAAAGCAAGGCATAACTTGTCCCAGTTGAAGTGACACTTTCTTTGCTGTAACCAGAAAGATTGCTGCTGCTGACACATTCCAGACTTAGCTCAGCAAAGTCGCTTTTTCTTAATTCTGATCGATCTCAAATTATTTTCAACCCCTTTTTCTGTAAATATTTTTCAAAAACTTTCATTTATTTTTGCATCTCCATAAAGTACATCATGCTATTTTTGATCATTTTTAACTCCCCCCTCCCCCTGTCAAACTGTCACAAATATCGGAAGGCCCCCTCCCTTAAAGTACGTCACACTTTCTAACAAATATACATTTTTTTATGAGCAAAATAATTAAAATTTAATATAAAACACCATGATGTCACAATGGCCGGA
>MUZC01004499.1:160314-184836 GCA_002072015.1 Radix auricularia | reverse complement strand
CTGTCAAAAACTGTATAATTTCTTAAACTAGAGCGGGATGAATTTTATGGATGACACCTTATATATTTCAAACAAAAAGGATGTAATTATCTTCTGTACAGAAGAAACATCTCTAAAAGATAAGATACTTATTTCGAATTTTCAAAAATTATTTTAACATCATCTTTGCAAAAAAATTAAAATTTAAAAAAAAATTAAGTTAACATTTGATCATTTATACAATTTATATTAAAAATGTAAAGAGACTAAAATGTTACAAAATTCAAGATCTTAAGCTTTGATTTATTGTTTTGAAACATTTAAAAATCAAGTAGTTATAGTTCATTAAAAACTGTTTGGAAGAAACATAATTAACGTTGTAATTTTTTTAGCTACAGATATTTATAGCGATAAAAAATGTTGAATCTCATACATATTTGATTAACTCTTTCATTCAGCTAAATATACTTCTTTAATTACAACATAAAATTTAATTATTTTTTTTTCAAAAGAGCTCTTTAATTTTGGATTATTTCAGATAAAACTTGAATGTATGACTCCTGAATGTTCTTCAGTATACCCGGGAAGTAAGGAATACTAAAATTAAATTCTATTCATTTTCACTTTTTAAATGTATTTCTAGATTAGTTTTTTTCTTTATACACTATTTTGCGGTAATTGATAATAATTTGAGAACTTGTATAGTGCTTTACATAAAAAATAGTGTGTGTGTATATTTGTATGTATATAAATTAGGCTGTGGAATTTAATTAATTAATTATTCTAATTAATTTGATCAAATAAAATTCAATTAAAATTTAAGAAAATACAGTAAAACCCGGCTTAACACTGTTTCCTTTAGCACTGTTTTTGGTTTAGCGCTCTTATGGTTTAGCGCTCTTTTATTTCAACCCGGGGGATTCCCCGAAATTGTTCTCAGCACTATGGGGATTCCTTGAAATTGTCAGCAGTGCCAGGTTTCCAATCCAAATGGTGCTTCACGACACATTTTTAATTAAATTTTTGTTTATCATTTGAAACATTTGCTGACATTATTGGCAGTTTATACAGTGACAAATATGAGCTTAAGTTTTTATCATGGGCAATAATGAAAAACAAGAAAAGAAAGCAACCAGTAAAAGCATTGCACTGAAAACTTAACTAAAATGCTAGTGATTTTAGTGATTAGAAGATTAAATTCTGGTGCATATCAATCTTAAATTAGAGCTGCATTGAATTTGGCAACTTCAAGACCATTCTTAAGAATAATGAAAAAATACTGTTATCGGTAACTGCAACTACATCAAGCTCTGCAACTAGAATTACCCTTTCTAGAAATAACATTATAGAAGAAATGGAAAAACGACTGTCTATATGTACTGACGACAAAATTAAACGCCATGTACAAAAATTGGAAACAGAATAGACTGAATGATCTTACTGACTTAGAATTTTATTTGCTTTCATAAGTATAATCGTTTATATTGTATTTATTTTTGTAAGAAATAAATGTTTGATTTTATTTTTATTTAAAAAAGACATCATTATTAAAGTTAATATCTATCCCCATTATTTAGCCTACATGTTAAGATAGCTGAGTATTTGTTCAGCCCTAATAATTATATATACATATGACATACATTGATAAAAATATACATGTCATAATTTAACATAACATAATAATGTAGATGGCACTCAAGCTATAACTATCCAAGAAGTGATTGAAGTAGTGGAGTAATATTTATTTTTACTTTTTATTTCAGCCACACTAAATCAATTAAAAAATTTAAGTAATAGTTAATGTTAGTTCAAATTTTAGTTGCTCTGAAAAATATTTTTTGTAAATAAAATATTCTTAGGTGAACTCAAGAGATGTCTAAAATCAAAAGTCTGGAAAAAGTACGAGGAGAGATCCATGGAAGAAAACTTAAACATGGCAGGTGTCTCCAGAGATTTGATCAGGTTAAAATTATGCTTGTGTTTTTCTCTCTGACATTGTGCATTAATAATGAGATAAGATGCTGCTGCTATGAAGTTTTTGTGAAAAATTATAAACTTGGTACAAATAAATAAATATAAACCAAAACAAAATAATGCCTCAGATTTTCAATAGGCAACAACGCAAGTTAAAATTTAAACATGTCAATTTATAAATTGTAAACTTTGAACGTCTCTTCAAATGTCTCATAAAATCACCGTATAGATTTATGTTTCTTTATCAAGGTATCATGCTGCTGGCTTCAGCTGCCTCCCATATCTTATTGTTGCTGTTGACCCTTTGCTTGATGCGTTGCGACGTTTGTTGACTCATTGGTACCAATGCTTGGAGCATGTACTTTTTGCTCTGATTCTGGTGTGTCCAACTCAAAATTATTTGTATCACATCTCCTTCCACTAAATGACTGCCTCAACATGATGTTTTGTTGGTATTTCATATAATCGTTAGTCTTAATGATGTATGGCTTGGCGTAGTTGCTGACACGACTTCTGCTGGCTGCCTCGAGCCTTTAAGTTCTTTCTGCCTACACACTTTTCTTTCCAGGCTTCAAGTGTGTACATCTTTAGATTCTGGCTGATTTGTTGTAATACATCTTTAGCTTGGACCTCTGATACATGTTGCATATTACACCCACAATTTTAATAAGATCATTTGCTGACAAGCTTGCAGACTAAGGATCAGCTTTGAGTGTGTCTTGACTATTTGAAATTCTAGCATCTCTGTATTAGCTTTCACTGAGCGTTTAACGCTTGCCTACAACAGGCAATATGTTTACAACTGCATGTTTTTAACCTAGCTGTTGATTTCTGAAAGTTTCCCAATCTAAGTTGACAAAACAATCTGTATGGCAGAATGTTAACTTGTCCACCCGTGTCCAGTGTGAACACTATTTGTCTCTGCTCAAGCGTGACTACTGTTTTCCATTCACTGCTCATTCCTTGTTGCAAGGTCACACTACCTAAGCAGAATGTTTCTCAACTACAATTAACTTTATCTTCTAGTGGATGATTAACAATTTTACTTTTACTTTTTCATGTTTTGATATGCATACTGTAGAAAAATGATGTTTTCCACAGTTGTGACAAACCATGTAAACTCTTAAAGCTGACCTTTTTTGGACAAAATCTAGGGGAAAATGTTGGTGGCTCTGCTTATGAGTGGGTCATAGGTGATTTCTGCATGTATATTGAATATCAGTGTTGATATTGTAGATCATCAAGGTCCTTTTCTACACTATACAAGATTCGACTGCTCTGTACCAGAAACTCCCATAAACATCTACACTTACCTTATTTAATCATTTTATTTATTTTTGTGAATGCTTTAATAAATTGTTTTATAATTTTTTTTGTCAACAACGAATTTTAATGTATGTGCTTTCGCCACTGTTAACCAAAGAATTTTTTTTTAAAATACCGGTAACTCTAGACTAACAAAAGCTCAAAGACAAAGATAGGTAGTACAAAGTAAACAATCATAAAAAAAATGTGTACCATTTTGTTTAAGCTGTCCTATTATTTTTGTGGGGGTCGGCTTGCGAGCGGGTTACATACTTTATATAATTTTCTCTTCCAAAGGTGGGGGGGGTGTGTGTGTGTGTGTGTCAGCTTATGAATGAATGGGCTATAGAGCAAGTATTCCCGGTAATATTCCATAAGCAAGACATCTTTGGGTTCATGATTTTTGTCATAATATTTACATATGCCTGATTTCACATGTGTACTTGATTTCACAGCTTGCTTGACCTGTTGACATGATGGCAATTGATTTTTCGCATGCACTTGAATTCACTGTTTGCATGTTCATTTCTTCATTCATTATTTTGAGTTGCCATTCTATCTCAGCCGCTCTGCATATAATTTCAGCTTTTTTGTTTTTTGTTACACAAATTTTTGTTTAAATTCATGTCTAATTCTCTCAGTAATCTAGCCCTGAGTTATTCATTTTTCATGCCAGCCACAATTCTATCCTTTTTTTAGTGATTCTGTCCAATTTTCAAATTCACAAGACTTAGCTTTTAGTTTCAGGTCTGTTATGAAACTACCAAAACTTTCTCCCTCAACTTGATTTCTGGAGGAAAAACATGTCTTTCGACTGTAACATTCTTTCTCTGCAGACAATAACTGTCGAATTTCCTCAAACACTTCACTGAATGACAATCCGTGTCACAAGTGTCACATTTCTTTCCCGTCCATTCGAATGTGATACACTTCAAGTCTACTGGCTATCTTGTCTCAGGTCACCTCGCTTGCTCATACAAAGTCAACACAACACGTCTCTCACAATATTAAACACTAGCACAAAACATGCAATTACTGCCAATTTCTCTCTCTCAAGAAACCAATCTTGAGAACCATAGTAAACTTTATTGATCTTGTATTTTATTTCATTATTTCCAACAATAGAGACAGAAGCAGTAGATCTTTCAAAATGCTTGTAACTTACTTGCCTACGCCAATACTTTTTTCCCTGTTCTCATCCAAATGAAAATTAGTTTTGAGGGAAGAAAAGTGCACTGATGTTACAGGTCTGTGTATATTACTTACTAACAATTTTTATAATACTGTTTAATTTTTATATTCTTCTTGATTAGATGCTCAAAATGTGATTTTGCTGCATTGCTCTCCCCTTCTGCCAAGATGTTTCGTTGTCTCAGGGAAGACTGTCAGAAGGTAAAATTATTGTCAATTCTGTCATACATAGAACTCTTATTAGTCTCCATTTATAAAATTATTTATATTATTAGTCAAAGGGAAAATTAATATTTTTATCCTAATACTTCTATATTATAGGTATTATTGCTTAGCAAGGTAGTCATTGCAACTAAAGTTTTCCTGTTGTTTTTTTTACTCTTTTGATAACAAATGACAATCTTCATGTTTGCCTATTTATATTGAGTGTGCTGGGAAAAAATAGCTCTGAATCTTGAGTAAACTCCAAAGACTGCACTCTAAAATTGAATATATTAAGTCATGTTGACTATCCACCCAGCCTGAATCATAGATCATAAAAATTTTTAAGCATCCTGATAAGAGGCAAGTTTCTTAATGTAACCTCAGGTTCATCTAATCTTTGTGAATGGATGAAATATAACTAGAGAATTTCTTGAAATATTTCAACTAAGATTAAACAAAATATTTGTATTATATGCTTCATGTTTGAACAAAATCTAAAGCTCAAGATTATTTGTTGCAGGCTGTATGTCGTGACTGTGGCTTAGACTGGAATAGCCATATTGGACTTAACTGTAAGGAAGTAGAAAACAAAGAGGAAGCCCTGAGATTAGAATAGTGAGTTGTTGGATGATTTAAAACTAAGCTTGTAAATAAAAGTTGTAAAAAAAAATTAAATTAGTTCTGAATCATTTCTTAAAATGGCAGAAATGTAACAACTTTATTAATCCCGTTCAATTATTTTATATTACTTATTTCATTACATTCATTCATTCTTTTATTTTCTCAGTGAGGAGAAGATGACCAAAGCTAAAGTTCGCACTTGTGAATCTTGCAGTGCTCAGTTCACTAAAGAAGGTGGCTGTAACAAAATCATTTGCCGCTGTGGAAAAACAATGTGTTATATTTGCAGGAAATCAGATGTGAGTGCTTGTTTATAATAATTTCAATGTTCAAGATTCATGCATTGCGTGTTAACTTGATTTTTGAAAAATAAAATAACTTGTTATGTGTTAAACAATTTAGCACAATCCATTGGCAAGACAATGTAATGGTCAATGTTCCTTTTAAGTTGTGTTAATAGGGTGCACAATTCTGGACAAAAACATGTATGACTACCTAACATTTGATGCACAGAATGACTGCCCCTTTTCTGATGTCCTCTCCCAAGGGCAAAGTGGCTTTCTGGGAAGTACAGAGATAAACTCAGGGAAACTTCTGAGCATGACAGTCTCTAAAACAGTGGTTACCAAAGTGGTTCCTATGACACCCCCCTCCCCGTGGAAAATTAAAATTGTAGGGGTTCCCTGAACAATGTAGGGGGTATGTGCAAGGTTTAATATAAAATAATAAATTTATTATCAATTTTATTATTATGGAAAATAAAATAAATAATAAATAAAATAGCTACATAATGCTTTTTCTACTAATTAAATACCATCTGAGATGCTATTAGTGATAGAATACAATGTAACCTAGAAAAGAAAGTAGAGCTAAAATGAACTTCAGCAGCTATAATCAATCAAAATACTTTGTTTATTGAAATGCGGAAGACCTAAAAGTATTTAGGAAAAAGACCTGTTTTTAACGTCAATCCAGGAATGCGGAATTTTCAGTGAGTCTGGAATTTATATTTATTTAAATTGTATCATATCTTCAAATATTTTGTTCACAAGGGCTTTATTGCAATATTCCATTGAAAAAGTTTGAGCAATGGTTTGTTACAACAGATAGAGAATGTGTGAGCCAAAGAAAGAATGCCACAAATACAGTGTTGTTGAATATTTGAAGTATTGCTAAATGTTTGGAAACAAACGGGAAAGGTGAAACATTATTTTCTGAATTAAAATGATTTCTTGAAGTTAAAACTATACCTTTGACTTCTTAGCATACTTAAAACAAGCTGTACCAAATGTATTTTACCGTACATTGTGTCATTGATCATCATTAATTCACAAAAAATCATACCGAGCGTTTGAATGGATCACTAGAGTGTGTCATTAGAGCAGATAATAAAATAAAGAACAATACCTTCAGTGACGGATTATTTGATAAACTTTGTTTGAAAAATGAGGAACATTCTAAATTATAATCATTAAATAATTCACACTGAAATTTGTTGGTTATCAATAAGTGCATATTTTGTTTGATTCCATGTTCTCTTTGATTCAGTGTTGGAATTCCTGGAAAGCAAAAACAGTTATTTGCGACAGAAATTTTAAAAAAATAGACATATCTTTCAGGAATGATTTGATGGCCTAACTTACGAAAATAATTTGAAACTACAAGTTGACTAATTAAATTTAATCAAAACTAAATGCGTAATATTTGCTTTTGTAGCAAATTTTTGCTGTAAAAAAATAATCTTAGGAAGAGGAAAATGTTCTCAATTTCCAAATCTTTTGAAATTACAAAATAAAGATGGAGATTTTCTTGCCTACTGTCAACAATTAACGGCTTGTATATATTCCCGACTGGTAGTTGAATCCTTTTGCCAGTGGACAAACTCTAAATCCAAACACAGATGAATACTTCATCTTAGTGATACAGGACCAGCTTATTGAAGTATCCACAAATGAGGAACTGAAATCAATTTTTGAACAAGGATGCCACAAATTCTGGTTACAAGAACAGATTCAAATTTGTTGAATGTTTTCCCGTCTGTGGGCAAGTTTTGACTTTAAAAGAGGTCGATGGGCCAAAAAAGTTCGGGAACCACTGCTCTAGAATATCACGACACTTTTTTTTTTATGGTGTCATAATCCTTTTCAATAATGCTTGCACTGCCTGGCTTCATCCTCAGAAACAGAGTTTAAATGTTTAATAAGAATACATGTATTGTTTTTCAATGTTTATTACTGACCAAAGATTTGATGTTAAATTATTTTTTAAAATGAATTTGCTGCATTTATGCTTTATGAATAGCTGCTATAAGTTATGTGGTTAATAGGAGGCACACATTTTTACTTTCTATGTCTTTACATTCAGTTAATGTGAATTTTACAATAATAGTAAATTTTACAGAAACACAATATACTCTACAAAGACATGGTGTTGCCACATCATTTAATTTATTTACTGTATTTTTTGCACCATAAGACGCACCTGACCATAAGACGCACCTGGTTTTGAGAGGAGAAAAATAGGGGAAAAAATATTCTGAACCAAATTGTGTAATAAAATATTTAATAAAGTATAACAGAATAACATTTGAACCATATAAACTGAACAGCAGTCAACAGTGGCATTGAGAACCATTATCACTGTCCTTAACACTTAAAGACAAAGGTTTGAGTACTCTAGTCTTCTGAAAACCCCAAGAACTCTTCTTCACTAGAGTCAGAATTGTGTGAAATTTTACCTCAGAAGCCGATGACTGGAGTGAGGGCCATGCGCACTGCTTTATACTGTATCATCGACGTATGCTATCCTCCAATAGCATACGGCAGTGACACAGTACATCAGCATCGCGCCTTCCTGCACACGGAAGGTCCCGGGGGACCTGCTGCCGCTCTGCAACTCAGACCATAAGACGCAGGCACTTCTCCTCCCCCTATTTGGTGAAGAAAAAGTGTGTCTTATGGTCCGAAAAATACAGTATTTGTTCAGGAGGCAGCTTTTCCTCCACTTAGCCCTGTGCTGTTGCCCAGGAAGTCGTGGGTTTTTCATGGGGTCAATGTAAAGAACAATATTTATAATTTCATCCTAGTCACATCCAGTGGTGCAAAATAATAACTCTATTTTTTAAAATTAGTCTATTATCAGATTGTTCTTCAGTATGCACATGTTAATTTTAGTTGTTTTTTTTTACCTAGCACTTTACAAAAAATATATTGATTTTAAAATTTTAAATGATCCTTAGAGGGAACTTTGTTTGTGGTTTAGGTTTCTGGGTCCATGTGGAACACAGCCATCTGGTGTGCAAAGCTGACAGCCTTCATTAAAAAAACAACAACACAATTTTATATCCCATATGCACATATATTAATTTATCCTTAACAAAATTTGGTGTGGGGCTATTCTAAACTGCTGTGTGAAATTAGTTAGCTATCTCTTCAGTTTAAAGAAAACATTGCTTGTGATCCATTTTCCACCTTATGCAAACATTCTGTTGAATAACATTAATTGCTTCCTATAAATGCGCTTAGAGAGAATTTTGAAATGACCTGCTAACTAGCTGACCATCAGTTATTTCTGTAAAGAAGAAAATATTTGTATGCAGATTTTCAACATCAAAAAATCTTTTTTTTTGGTAGCAAAATGACTTCTCTTTAAATGTTTGCTTAACTTTTTTGTGTTAAAAATCTGACCAGATTGATTACCAACATTTTTGTAACCATCCTCGTGACCCAGGCCATGGATGCTATGTGTGTAAAAACTGTAGTTTATGGACAAACCCTGAGGTATGTCTTTTACTGGTTCAAAAATATTTTTACAAATTAATGTTCTGACTCCATGTTCAAGTTAGTCACACTTTGACTTGACTTGTGTTGATATTAATAATAATACATTTCTTTTTAGGAGGATGAGAAAAGAGCTATACAAGAGATCAAGAATGAGGCATGCAGTAAAAGAAAAGCACTTGGTAAGTTAATGAAATTATAAAGGTACTTTTTTAGTATAAAGCAAAGGTAAAAATCTACAATATTATTATTCTGATTTAACTTTGAAAAACAATTTGATAGCATGTTGATTTTCACCTATTTTAAGTCTTCCGTTTAAAGAAGCATCAGTCTAATTCGACTAATATATGGCAAGTAAAGAATTTTTTTTAAGGATAATAAATTTATTTATATATTTTAAAAATTTGGGCTGTGGAAATTAAGGATTAATTTCTTCATTAATCTTTAAAGATTAAAGTTTTTTAAACAATTTTAAACCCACCATTTATAAGTGTTCTAAAGTCAAAAAGTAAAATATTTCAGCCAATAAATAAAACCTCATTTCGGGACGATATCAAGAACATTTTGGCTTAAAACTATTGACAGATGTGAATCTTCAAAATTTTGATGGTTATTGTGTCCATGGAGAGAAATCGATTGCTTACACGCAATGTTCCCTCTAAGTCTAAGATTTGTTGGTCCGTGTGCAAAGTTTTAAAAAAATTGTGTGCAAACTAGCACAACATCCATTTTTTGTGCAATATTTTACAAATTTTGCTGCGTGGTAATTCTAAACTCCTACGTGGCGTCTGTCAAATATCTGCGCAGCCAGGCTGCTTAAAGAGAACATTGCTACCATGGTTCTAACACTTTGCTTACGTATCACCTGCAAACCAAACATCTACTACAGCAGGGGTCTCCAAACTTTTCAGCCGAAGAACCGCATTAACTGTCGAACAGTAGTTTGGGGGCTGACTGCTAACCCCCAACTATTAAGTTTTGTGGTAAACTGCAGGTAAAAATAGTCTCTTTTTTTTTTTTTTTTTTTGAGATTAAAAGGTCTCCAGGGGCTGGATGAGAGGGCCTCGCGGGTTGTAGTTTGGAGACCCCTGTACTACAGTATGAGAAACTTCAGCTGAGACAATCAAAAGCTATGTTAATGATTGTTCAGTTCGGTTGGATATATTGTCAATAAGTCCCGCTCATCACTTCAACCAAATGTCAATACACTTTTGATTTATTGATTAACAGATGTCATATAAAGAAGACATTACAGTGTTATTTTGATTTTGGACTAGTAACTTTTAATAAATAATACTTATAAGTCAATTTTTGGCTTTAATTACTTTAATTGAAATTAACAATTAATAGTTAATTTTTCAAAAGTTACTATTAAAATGATTAAATTTAATTGTTAACAGCCCTACTTAAAATGTTTATAATTTTTTACAGAATTAATTAAATTAAAATTTACTAATTTACATAATTCAGTTAGTTGTGGAATTCATGAATCTAAGTCTAAGAAGAAACTTGATGTTCTACTTTCTTTGTTGTAAAAAAAAAAGAGACTTTAATTTTTTTCTGTGGTAGGTTATGATGATGATAAAGTCATAGGGGTGCCAGATGAAGAGGCAGTAGGACAAAATGACAACCATGCTGAAAAGTCAAGCCAGCCAATTCAGAACCGCTTGGAACAACAGAATCAACAGCATCTACAACCTCCGGTTCCTGAACAGAACCCTAATCAAAATCCTGGCCAACTAGTTCAAAATCAACTTCCTGGGCAAATGCAAAACCAGTTACTAGAACAGAACCCAAATCCAAATCAGCAGCCACTTGTACAAATCCGACGAAGGCAGAACATACATATAAATCTGCATCCACCAGTGCGAATGCAACTTCCTGAGCCAAACTTAAATCCTAACTTTCAGCCACCAATGCAAAATCAGAATCTGCATCCAAACCATCAGCAGATCTTGCAAGCTGTGGGTTTCTTTTACAATTTGAGACCACCTCGTGTTCTTATGCAATGATGCCCCTGTACAATGGCTAAAAAGTTTGATTACAATTCCTTATTATGCAATGTTATTGACAGAGAGTTGTGATTAATTTTTATATTAAAATTTAGTGAGGATCACTTATCCCACTTAATACTAATTTAAGTTGTATTGAAAATAAATGTTAAAAAAGAAACATCCTTTAAATTTTATGTTTAAAAAAACGTCAACTTACTTAAACTTTCTCATGGTTTAATTTTAAAAGCAGTTTATTAATAGTAAAGAGGAGAAAATACCTTGAAGTTAAGCACAAGTACAAGTAATCCTTTACAAGTTTAAAATGTGGTTTCACATGGGCTTGTTTATAAAATTTTAAAAACATGACAGCAAGTCATTAGGCTGAAGACTTTTTAAAAAAAAACAATACAATAAGAAACATGATTATTATATTTTAAAATTTTAACTTTAAGTTAGAAAATCTCAAAACTGTTACTTTAAAATAATATATTAATGGGTATTAAAAAAAAAAAGTAAAATTCTAAATTTGGAAAAAGCTGTTTATGTTTTGACAGCTTTCTTACAAAGTACAGCTTTTTTTGTTGTACATTTGATTCATACTTTATTTTTCATGTTTAAAAAGTAAACATAATTAATTTTTACATTAAATTTTTGTGATTTGTATATGATTTTTTAAAAACAAATTAATCACTTTAATTACTTTTAAAAACTAATTTAACCTTTTTTCTTCTTTACAACTTCGAAGCTTGTACAAAAAAAAGTAAAATTCTAAATTTGGAAAAAGCTATTTACTGTTTTGACAGCTTTCTTACAAAATACAGCTTTTTTGTTGTACTTTTGATTCATACCTTATTTTTCATGTTTAAAAAGTAAACTTAACTAATTTTTGCATTAAATTTTTGTGATTTGTACATGATTTTTTCAAAACAAATTAATCTCTTTACTTTAAAAACTAATTTAACCTTTTTTCTTCTTTACAACTTCGAAGCTTGTACAATTTTCTTTACTAATTGAACTAATTCATATAGTTTTCTATCAGAAAAATGACACTTTTCTTGTGATGTTCAACATTTTATATTTAAGTTAAAGTAATATTTGTTGTTTTTTATTTTTAAAAATAAATTTTGCTTAAAAATGTGATTTTCTTTGAATTGTTTTTTTAAAAATCAATGTATTGTCACTGGAAAAGTTTTTAAAAAATTGGGAGTTTGTTTCTTTTCTCTGAAAATGGAAAAGAAAAACAATTAAAATTGTTCAAATCAATTCCCCTTTACCAGCAGTCAAGTAAATTTCTTAGTTACTCATCCTAATAATTGTAAGATTTATCCAGCTAACAATATTTTTAATAGGGGGCATTAACATAAAGCTTTGAGAAAACTGCAAGAGTTGTTAAGAGATTGTGCCACTTATACCAAAGATCATTCTTAAATACATGTATTATACTAACTTAATGGTGAGTGGCAATTCCAACCCTAAATTCCAGGGTTTCTTCATCAAGAAAGAAGAAAAAAAATTCAAGACATTTAAAACAAAAAAAGAACTTTAAGTCAAATGCTCATAATATACTGTTGTCTGACTGGATGGAAAGATGGAATTCCTTAACACCACCCTATGATTCTATGTACAACATTATATTCGTTTAAAATGTTTCCGTAAAATTAAATTGGCTTATGCACACAAAAAAACAACACAAAAAACAGTACAAGGGTAGGGATATGCACCAAATTTACATTACTGCTACAACTAAATCCACAAAGATTATTAGTTACGGGGCATTCTATTTGCAAAAAATGTTCCCAGAATGTAGGAATTAGTACTATTTGCAAGACATAAATATTATTACCAGTGAACTCAAACCAGTTGTTTCTACTTCATTCGGGGACTTGCTCCACATAATAAATATTCCCTGAGAACATGCACCCCACAATCAATGTTTCCTTTAAAAACTCAATGAGAGGAGGTAGTGTCACAATAAAGGTGACTTCACAATTTAAAGAGAATTCTGTGAAGACTGCATCATCATGGCGCCACAGACTATGTATGTTCCTGTCCTATTCAATTATATACTTCCAGCCAGACCAATCAGTGGTCTTCTGCCTGCATGACAGAATACACACAGATGTAGTTACATCTCATCCTCACATCTAAACTGAGAAGATTCCATGTTATCAACTAAAAATTCTAATCTTTTGTCTCAACAGTCCAAAGAAATCCATCAACTTTTCTGAATGTGATGTAACAAGGTTGGTTTTTTTTAATAGGCACAGTCCACAGGTTGCCCTTTTTCTGGTTCACAGCAATAGTTAAGTTCATTGACTACAACTGCAAGTCAGGACTGGTTCTTAGCTCATCCCAGGTTTTTATTTCCCAGTTTTCTCCAAATAAGCTGGTCTGTTCCCCTAACTGCCTCCTAGGGAGCTGCTATATGAAAGTTAAATATTTCTGCCCCACCCTAACAATTACCATGAGTTATTGATTTGTAAAAGTCTTACACTGACAAGGGTTAAGCAGATGTGCAAGCCATAGTTCATAAGTATTCAGTATCCCGATTTTTATGGGTTCCGAGCGCTCAGTTAAACCACATTATCTTAGATATACAGACGCTCCTTCTATGCAGAAGATAATTGCGTCCACAGACCATGAGAGATGATCTGTTGGCAAGTGATGCAGCGGTCACAGGCCACGGCTATAGGGGTTCCACGCATTACCCCAGCCGCCTAACTATTGTCTAGTTGGGTACCCATTCGGAGCTGGGTGACTCGGGGACTCCTCAGGCCGCGAGAACAAATCCTCACCTTCGTGTGGATTCGAACCCGTGACCATCGGTATGACAGTCGAGAGCGCTACCTCTCGACCACCACGTCCCACAAGGTAAATGAAACTTTAATACTGTCAACACTTCATTCAACTGTGGCTTTCTTATGAAAAGGTAACATTGATTATGTGGTGCATGTCCCCAGCTAAAGGTAACCTTGATTATGTGGTGCATGTCCCCAGCATATGGAACATTGATTATGTAGTGCATGTCCCCAGCTAAAGGTAACCTTGATTATGTGGTGTATGTGGTGCATGTCCCCAGCTAAAGGAACATTATGTGGTGCATGTCCCCAGGTTAAAAAAAAACATTGATTATGTGGTGCATGTTCCCATCTTCAAAGGAACATTGATTATGTGGTGCATCTTCCCAGCTCTAAGGGAACATTTAAAATGTGGTGCATGTTCCCAGCTTCATGGGAACATTGATTATGTGGTGCATGTTCCCAGCTTTAAGGAAACATTATGTGGTGCAAATCCCCAGCTAAAAGAAACATTCATTATGTGGTGCATGTCCTTGGCTAAAGGAACATTATGTGGTGCATGTCCCCAGCTAAAGGGAACATTGGTTATGTGGTGCATTTTCCTAGCTTCAAGGGAACATTGATTATGTGTTTTATCTTCCTAGCTTCAAGGGAACATTGATTATCAAGTGTATCTTCCCAGCTTCAAGGGAACATTGATTATGTGGTGTATCTTCCCAGCTTCAAGGGAACATTATGTGGTTTATGCTGCCAGCTTAAAGTACATTGATTACGTGGCACATGTTCCCAGCTTCAAGGGAACATTTAATATGTGGTGCATGCTCCCAGCTTAAAGGAAAACAATGAATGAAGTGGAAACAACTGGTTTGAGTATACATTATCCTATCTTATATGTTACAGACGCTCCTTCTGTACAGAAGATTATTGCGTCCTACGTATTTCTATGGTTTGTGTTTAGTCCTGTATTCTTACTAGAGTTTTAAAAGATGATAAAGTGGTGGCTTTCCTGGTTTCTTCAGGCAACCCATTCCACGCCCGAATACCGGACGGAAAGAAAGAAAACTTGTATGTGTTTGTTCTTGCATATGGAATAAGAAAGGTGTTTTTATCTTTATGTCTATTTGAGGGTTGTATTAGGTTATCTTTGTGTTGTATTTCTAAATTATAATTAATTGCCTTATGTATAATTACTAATTTACTCTTGGTTCTTCTATCCTCTAGTGTTTCAAGGTTTAATGATTTAACTAATGGTGTTACTCTTGTCAGTTTTGAATATTCTCCAGTAATGAATCTGGCAGCTCTTTTTTGTATTTGTTCTAACTTATCAATATTTTCTTTGGTGGATGGGTCCCATACTGAAGATGCATATTCTAGTATAGGTCTCACCAGGGTGAGATAGCATTTTAGTTTTATATCTTTGTTACATTTGTAAAAGTTTTTTTTCCTACTGGTAATAATATTTATGTCTTTCACATAGAATGCTTGCTGATGTCTGGTGCAGTGTATGATCAAATCTGCTTGGACTTAACTGTCAACCGACTCCTGATCAGCCCCTTCCTCAAGATTTCTTTACCATTATCCAAAAGTCCAAATTGAAACAATAAATGTACATGAGAAGTTTTGACAAACTAGTGAGATCAGTTAACTCATGCAACACCAGAGAACACCATAAAGTTCTCACATATTTGTGCTTTCATTTTTTTTCTACAATTTCCTTTATTCTCCTTACTACTCAACTTGTAAAAAATCTGATACTTCCAAACATATTTTTTAAAAACTAATTTCCTAGGCTACAACTACAAGTTATTTGCATCCATCATAATTATAAGCTCTTTGATGAAATTGCCAACAGTAAATGGTTGTCCTCACTCTGACATATAATTGCATCATTTTACAACTTGAACTTCAAGTTTTCTAAACATAAAATTTAATTTTTATCACTGCGTCTCGCGTTCATACATTTTATCAACCCATTTAAACTAACATACTCGGACCTGTTAAAATGATGTTGTTGGTCAGATCCACCTGCCTTTTAGTTACCCATTCTTCTATGTAAGATCATGTTAAGTTTTTTTTAAAAACTATCAAAAAGCTGTCATAAAACCATTTGAAATTTGATTAATGTCATTCAATATTTTCATTACTGATGTGGTTAAACATTTTGTGTTTTCTTCCTGTGCAGGTGCACCCCTCTAAAATGTTGGTAACACTGAGTAACAGCATTTTTTGATAATAGGACTAAATATAAATAAGCATTCAAATTTAAAATTCAAACTTGTTTCCATTGTTACAATGGTTTCAAAATTATTAACCAAATTTTATGCTTACTTATAACTTCAATGTTTCTATAAAATTTTATCAATCTGATAGTATCAAAATCTTTTATCAGCCCTAATTCGTAGGATAATTGTTACTACAACTACAACATTTTAAAATCACAATTCAAATGATGAATATTTTTTTAATTTATGATAAAGTTAAAGTGGCAGTGGTCCAAAAGAGTATTCATGTTATTAATTAAAATGAAATCAGTTAATAAAACAATTTAATTTCATTCCCTGATGTTAAGTAAACACAAAGACAAAAATCTTAAATAAACACTTTTCAATGTTTCCCCATATCAAATATCTAATAACATTCTTTAATTGATAAAAATACATTTACATATCTTACAAAATCATACACAAATGTCCATTCACTTCAATCACTCACTTGATTCGCTCAACAATATTCAATCCAAAAAAGCAATAAAGGTTTACTTTTGACCAAAACTACTATTGAACCCCCCACCTCTATTACCCCTAAACCCTCCTCCCCTCCCTCCCCTGTCACCACCCCCTCTACCTCCCCTGTCCCCACCACCTCTCCCAAAGCCACCCCTCCCACCACGTCCTCTATCAAAACCACCCCGACCGCCCCTGCCTCTGTCAAATCCTCCTCTGCCACGGCCTCTGTCGAAACCTGTGGATGACAAAAACTGTTAAATTTAATTTAGTGATAAAAGATTGTTCATGGTGTATTATGCATCATATATCATACGTTGATGACTTTTGATGCATTACGAGCAAACCTTGACAGATGTTATGGTGTAGATTATCCTTTATAGCAGTCCTTCTCAAAGTGGTGGACTGCGGACTGGTGCCATCTGCTACCGGTCCACAGAAGTTATCAAGAAAAAACCCAAAATTACAGTTATAATCATTCATTAAACTAACCCTATAGAATATATACATTTTTCATTGAAAAGCAAATAAAATTAAAGAAATAAAATAAATTTCGCTACCAAGTCAGTGCAGTGAAAATAATTCACTGGTCCCTGGGGCAATGGGAAAAATTCCTGCCATAGCACTGCTTTATAGGTTTCAGAGACCCTTATACCTTTTACACCCAATGTATGAAAGGGAATTCATTCTAAATTTATTAAATGTTTTCCCTAGAATCAAGTCACATAGGACACGATAAATCAGAAAATTCAGGGGCAGGTGAAATACCAAAGTGGAGCAAATTTTCTTTTTATAATTTATAGGTGACGACAGTGAAAGACAGACAGGAAAATAAGTTTATCACCAAAACCATTGGGGGGAAAATGCTTAAGTACAAGTATGATTGAAATGAAAAAGAAAAACTGTAAGGGAAAGTTGTGTGAAAGTGAGCTTTACTATTTTCATATGATGAGGAAAATTCAGAAATAGACTTGATTACATTCATTGGACATCTAAAACATGTATAATATAATATACATATAATGAATATTGAAAATACATTTCTACCAAATCATAAGAATTTCAACAAGAAATCATTTTATACCTTCATCATTTTAAATAATGCTTACATTACTTACAATTTATTTTTAATGACTATTTCTACTTTGAATTGTCAAAGTAGAAATAGTCATTAAAAATAAATTGTAAGTAATGTAAGCATTATTTTAAATAATGCTTACATTACTTACAATTTATTTTTAATGACTATTTCTACTTTGACAATTCAAATGAAACTAATATTTTATAAAACCAACAATTTTACAAACATAGGCATTTTGTCTTAATTTTCCTCTATTCGGTGACCTATATAATTGTAATACTTGTTGCAGTACTCACAGCTGATATTTGTGATAGGACTACAGCTAGTATTATTGTGAGCCTTTAAATTGAACATTATTTTTCTATTTGAGCCAGGATCAATAAGAAATAGTGTTTTTCTCCTTCAATTTGTTGGAATAAATGATTCTGTAACCAAATTGAGTGCTGTGTAATAATTGAAACACCTAAGTTTTTAATTGGTAATATAATTGTAACCAATGATAAACTGAAGAATACTAGAATTACCAATTAACATACAAAACAACTGAAGAAACTGGCATTAACATTATCATCAATGTCAGTGCATCATAATGTAGAACTTTCTCATAAAGTTTTTCATTTAGTTAAAAAGGCTAACAATAAATATAATAAAACTGAAAGAGTATAACTTATTTGTGAAAACAAAATTTAATGATCGTGCCAGCCTAGCCCATAACTTAAATCAACACTAAATAACTGTAACTGTAATACATAAAAAAACAACACATATCTTACCTCCCCTTTTTCCAGCTCCTCGAGCTCGACCAGTTTGAGGAAGAAACCTAGCCAATGGTAACAGTTTGGCAGGATCAATGTAAAACTGGATAAAAACAATTATTATTGCTTTGGGTTAAATTTATTTTTAAGCAACCATATGAAGTGTCTACATGAGAAAGAGCTAAGAGTTTTTTTTAACATTTTAATCATGGTCTGATAAATATTTACTTTCTATAGAGATAACTACGACATGAATATTAATTATTTTTAAAAAATTCATCAAGAAGATTAATTTTGAATAATTTTTTTCTTCTTTACCTTAGACGATTTTTCAAAAGATCCTGCCTTCATGTTGTCCGATAATTTTACTGAAAAATACTGATTTTTTTTAAGGAAATTAATTTTTTAAAATTTAAACACATGCAATCTCATCCATTATCATAATGATAACAGAAAAAAAAATCTTGCGATTAATGGTAAATTGCAAAAACAAAGTTCATATAAATTCATGTTCCAAAGGATACAAAATCTTTTATCGGCCCAAAAATTTCATCAACTTTTCCAATTTGTTGTTTATTTTGAAGATATATGGGTGCATTGAAGTATGGTATTTTTTCATGAGTACTCTTGATAACCAAATCCTCTTCGCATGTGTGGGTCATGTAACCAATTTCTTTTTAAAAAAAAGACAATGCATAATTCATCAAATAACATTAGTTCTTTAAAAATTAATTATAGTTCAACTAATCTGAGATTTCATAAAATACATCTACATTGGTATGGATCTTCAATATCGGCAAGTATTGTAACACATTCTCACCCATTACTTCTTCTGGTGGGCCTTGATCTTGCCATCTGTTTCCAAAACCACCACCACGACCACCTCCACCTCGACCACCACGAAAACCTGCAAGTAAATTTCATTACTGTAAAAATATTGATATTTGTAATGTTACTTTTAGAAAGGAACATTTTTAAAAGAAAAACAATTCAAACTATTTCAAATATGTTAGTCTATTTGCATTTATATTAAATGTTTAAAAAAAAATTTAAATTCTAAAGGTAGCTAGACTTCTGGCAAAGCTTCATATACTATTTAACATCTTTGTCAGTGATAAAGTGATGATCTTGAGACATGCGCACTGCGGTTAGGTACTGCTTCCACCCTGCACCCAGGAGCGGCGTTTGGGGGTGGCAGCTGGGGCGACAGCCCCAGGCCCTGCGCTTAGGTAGGCCCCGCGTTTCGGTCCTGAACATGTCTCGTCCTGGTTAATAGCCTATACATGTAGAAGCAAAGAGTGGATGGTAGAGCGTATGCTGGAAACGATTGTAAAGAAACGAAAGAGGCACTCTTGTAATCCTTTTTGAAGGTCAAAATCTGTAGCGTAGCTCTAGACGTCATTGAAAGCATTACACCGTTACAACTTTTAATAAAAAGGTGACACGCGGTATTAAAATTACACATTAATCAAGATATTTCATATTTTTAAATACCATAGCATACTGGTGCTTAGCGATCTTTACTAGTACTCTGGCCCTGCGGGGTCATTGCTGGCACTAGGCCCCGCACCAACCTAGCCGACACTAGCAAGGGTCAGCTAGGTTCACAAAAAAAGGGGGAAAAGAATGGGCACAAACGAATATTTTTAAAATTTAAAAATAAAAAGAGTGATCATTAAAAAAATTTAAGGCTACCAATGTAAAAATAATACACAAAAGGTACTTAAAAATTAAACACTTAACGCAAAAACTTAGTCGAAATCTCCAAAATGAATGTGTAAACAGTGTAAAGACAACAATAAAAACATATGGTCTTTTGAGAACTCCAAAAAAAATGAAAGCAACAGGAATAGCCTCACTAAAATGCCAAAACAATAAAACCTACAATGATAATGAGCCAAAAGCCAACATCCTCAACACATATTTTGCACTACCATTTTCAGACACAGGTGACAAGGAGGAAGTCTTAATGAAATAAATAGGTAACATAATTGTAGACAAAAAAGCTATATACAAATATCAGATTCATTATTGGATAATATTCAAAACTGACAAGAGTAACATCCTTAGTCAAATCACTAAATCTAGGATCATCTGAGTATTGAAGAGCAAAGAGCATAGCAGTAATAATACATAAGGTAATTAATTCTATCCTTGAAATACAAACAAAGATAATCAAATCCATCACTCAGATAGACATAAGGATAAAAACACATTTCTTATTTCGTATGCGGGGCGCGGAATGGGTTGTATGATCAAACCAGGAGAACCAGCATACCATCAACATTTAAAACTCCAATAAAATGCAAGACTAGACAGTAAACTATGAATAAGTGTTTAGAAAGAGTGTTGCAAATGATGCTAATAAAATTCAGAGAGCCTAACGATAAAGCAGTTCATTCCAAAATTATGGATTTCAACTTACTAGACGAGAGTTATCGTTTTCATCTCTTAAATATAATAAAAGGTATTCAAAATTAAAAATTTACCTCCACCTCCGCCTCCTCTGCCGAAACCTCTACCCCCACGACCCCTGAAACTCATCTGAAAATAGTTTAATAAATCACAAAAATATAAAATTAAAAACGCATATAAAATTATTCAACATTTAAATTTTAGGTGTTCAAGATGCTACAACTTCTCTGCATTCTGAGAATAATAAGTTGAAGAGAAAAATAAGAGAATTAGGACATAGTGCAACATCTCTTCAAGAAATAAATGAGATCAATGAAAATAAAGACCCAGAAGTGGAAGTTGACGTAAAGAAAGATGGCAACTCTTATGATTTTAGAATTAGAAAATGCATTTTTCAATGTTTATTTTATCAGGTCTCTATCCAATACTCCACTCCTTTAATAAGTTTTAAAGGAAATGAGCTTTTTGGAAAAGACATTAGCTCCAAGCCTGGTAAATGGTTGTAGCTCAAATGGCTTATGAAATAGGCATTTCAGCAGATATTTAGGTTGGCTACTTTTTACACAATTCAAGCCCTATTGCAATGGGATGCTACTTCACTAAATGGGGGGGGGGGGGGGGGGGGGGGGAATCAAAGCTTGTGATGTCACATTGTGGAGAGGGGGGTGTAAGTTTTGTGACGAGGGGGAAATGGGGGGTAAAAATTGGCCTTCATGCATGGACTGCCAAAAACATAAAAATATAATGATATAAGCAGAGAAATCGCCATCCCGTTATGTTTATATAACGGCTGAGACACTGGTGGGCGAAAGAGAAACATGTACTTATTTTTAAGAAATGGAAATATAAATCAGACGGATATATTTTAGCAATGTGTGAACGTTTGGTCTAAATTTTAAAATTCTGAATTTCGTTTGCATTAAAACATTATTGCATATCAGTCCTCTGTCAGTCACAAATGCTGCTAGAGTCTGAGCGGTTTACGTTACTAGGCTTGGTATTATGCAAATTAAATTTGTTGTGCGTGCGCATGCAGTTTAGCCCCCCTCCCCCATTGCCCTCCATACTCAAAATGCCATTTTTCGAAGACCCCCCCCCCCCAGCTTGCGTACGTAATAAACAGATGGCCCCTTAGACTAATTGATTTGTGGTGAGACTTTTACTAGGGATTTTGACAGAAAATTTAAATGTAGTCCAAAAGGCTAAAATAATATATCACTTTAAAGGGCTTGCTAAGAACTTTTCAAAAACACTTCTTTTGTCTTTCTATCTTTTATAGCAGAGTAATTATGTTTTTTTTTTTAAATCTTTTTTCTTTTGCCACTAAAAATTGCAACTAATCAAATATTTTTGCAGAAGTTTTATTAAAGTTGTGCATTTACATGTGATGTCGTATTTCTTTAATAAAGTACTCTTTAACTTTAACACCCCCTCACACACCATGACAAATGCATAACCCTTTCCCACACTTGGTGCATGACTGCCATGACGTTAGTCAAGGACGAACCCAAAGATTAAAATCAGTATCTTTTGGCACAAGCTTAATTATTCAACCGGTTGGAGGGAGGGGGGGTTAAAGGAAGTAAGTAAGTGAATTTATACGTACGCTTAAGGGGAGGGTGAAGGGGGTACAAAAATCCGACTTTTTTGCGTATGTAATATATGGATGGCCCCCCTAATACTAAATGCGCCAGCCTTAAATACTTATTGATACTTTTCATTGGCTTATTTTTTTTTTTGCGCCTCAATAGCCACTGCCATCGATCCAACCAACTACATCTTAATTATTCTTAATCTTAAAGCTGTTACTGTTGCTATATTTTGAAAAGTTTTTCAAAGTACTTAGCTAATCATTAATGATTAATGTTGTACATTATTGACCTAACGATAGTAGTATAGCATAGTATGTATAGGACTGTTACAATAATATATAATTATTGGCAGTGACTATTGAGACGCTAGCGTCTTAATAGCCCACAGGCTATTGAGACGCAAACAAAATAATAAGCCAATGAAAATTAAGTAGTCGTCCTTGACTAACATCTCGCACCAAGTGGGGTAAGGGAGGGGGTCATGCATTTGTGACGGTGTGTTAAATATGATGTCACATGTAAATAAGAAACTTAAAATAAAACTTCTACAAAAATGTTCGATAGCTTGCTATTTCTTTTAAAAAAACAAATTACACAAACTATTTGGGTAAGAAGACATAAATTTAAGCTTTATTTATGAACTAATACTAATAAAAGTAGACGTTTTGGCTAATGCCTTCATCAGTACAATAACATAAATAATTACTTACATAAATCTTAAAACATATTATATGATAAAAAATGAAAAGAAAGGAAAAACAAAAACAAAGAAGGACACAGAATATAGGAAAAAGGAGGAAGTTAAAGTATCTAAAGTAACAGTGAAAGCCACAACGGGAAAACGATTTTGCGTATGGATGCATACGGAGGAAGGGGGAGGGGTGTCTCCACTGAATGGGTACTTACGCACAACAAATATAATTTGCATAATACCAAGCCTAGTAACGTAAACCGCGCAGACTCTAACGGCATTTGTAACTGACTGACTGGGTCAAGACTGATATGCACTAATGTTTTATAAATTATATTTAAATGCAAACGAAATTCTGAACTTTTAAATTCAGACCAAACGGAAACGTTCACACATTGCTAAAATATATCCGTCTGATTTAAATTTCCATTTCTTGAAATAAGTAGATGTTTCTCTTTCGCCCAGTGTTTCAGCCGTTAAGTTATATAAAAATAACGGGATGGCGATTTCACTGCTTATATCTTTATATTTTATACGTTTTTTCGCCGTCCATGAATGACACCATGCTATTTTTACCCCCCTTTCCCCATTGTCACAAAATGTAGACCCCCCTCTCCACAATATGACAACATAAAGCTCTGATCACCCCTCTAAAAAAAAAATTACCACGTTTTAATTAACATTTTTGTCATAGAAATATGTAATATGTATTTAGTTCAAGTCTTCACTCTAAGTCAAATATTGTTAACACACGTGAAGCCATTGAAAATGTAACTAAATAAATTGTGAGCAATCTAAGTGGAACTTTTATTTCAAGTAGCACATTTTGATTTTTTAAACGTCACCACACCCCCTTGTCTTACATCCTAACTAATGCGTTACCCTTCTCCGCCCCCAGCCACAGGCGCGTGTCGTCATGCATGGACGGCCCCTTCATGCATTGTTGAAGACAATAAAATTAGAACTTTCTATTACTTCTATTGTATTTTTCCAATAAATTCCACATGAAAAACTCACTGTTTCATTTAAATATGTATTTACTTTAAGGCAATAGAATATTTTTGTAGAAAATTAAAGTTGCGCATTTACATGTGACATCATATCTAACACACTTTCACACATCGTCACAATTTTAAAGGCATGACCCTCTCCCTTACCCCACTTGGTGCGTGTTATCAGTCAAGGACGACCCCTAAATAGGCCAACCTTAAATACTTAATTTTCATTGGCTTATTTTGTTTGCGTCTTGAAATAAAAGTTCCACTTCATTGCTCACAATTTATTTAATTACATTTTCAATCGCTTCACGCGTGTTAACGATATTAGACTTAGAGTGAAGACTTGAACTAAATACATATTACATATTTCTATGACAAAAACGTTAATTAAAACGTGGTAATTTTTTTTTTTTTTTTGGGGG
>MUZC01004499.1:88818-160283 GCA_002072015.1 Radix auricularia | reverse complement strand
GGGGGGGGGGGGTTTTATCAGAGCTTTGTGTCGTCATATTGTGGAGAGGGGGGTCTACGTTTTGTAACAATGGGGAAAGGGGGGTAAAAATCGCATGGCGTCATTCATGGACGGCGAAAAAACTTATAAAATAAAAAGATATAATAGCAGTGAAATCGCCATCCCGTTATGTTTATATAACTTAAAGGCTGAAACACTGGGCGAAAGCGAAACATCTACTAATTTCAAGAAATGGAAATATAAATCAGACGGATATATTTTAGCAATGTGTGAACGTTTCCGTTTGGTCTGAATTTAAAAGTTCAGAATTTCGATTGCATTTAAATATAATTTATAAAACATTATCGCATATCAGTCTTGACTCAGTCAGTCAGTTACAAATGCCGTAGAGTCTGCGAAGTATACGTTACTAGGCTTGGTATTATGCAAATTATATTTGTTGTGCGTAATTACCCATTCAGTGGAGACACCCCTCCCCCTTCCTCCGTACGCATCCATACGCAAAATCGTTTTCCCGTTGTGGCTTTCACTGTTACTTTAGATAATTTAACTTCCTCCTTTTCCTTATGCCTATATTCTGTGTCCTTCTTTGTTTTTGTTTTTCCGTTCTTTTCATTTTTTATCATATAATATGTTTTAAGATTTATGTAAGTAATTATTTATGTTAATGTACTGATGAAGGCATTAGCCGAAACGTCTACTTTTATTAGTATTAGTTCATAAATAAAGCTTAAATTTATGTCTTCTTACCCAAATAGTTTGTGTAATTTGTTTTTTTAAAAAAAGAAATAGCAAGCTATCGAACATTTTTCTAGAAGTTTTATTTTAAGTCGCTAATTTACATGTGACATCATATTTAACACTCTCTCACACACCGTCACAAATGCATGACCCCCCTCCCTTACCCCACTTGGCGCGTGATGTCAGTCAAGGACGACTACTTAATTTTCGGCTAAAACCTATATCTCCGACCGGAGCGTCGCGTCTCTTCAGATTTTTTAGGGTTTGGGTTAGGTTTAGCTTTAGAATTTCGAAAAATTGATGATTTTTAGGGTTTGGGTTAGGTATAGCTTTAGAATTTCTGAAAATTGAAGATTTTAGGGTTTGGATGGCCGCCGATAAGGTCGGCCCGGTCGGAGATATAGGTTTTAACCTAATTTTCATTGGCTTATTATTTTGTTTGCGTCTCCATAGCCTGTGGGCTATAGAGACAGCCACTGCCAAAAGTTCACATGGCGTCATTCCTGGACGGCGAAAAAACGTATAAAATATAAAGATATAATAATAATCAGTGAAATCGCCATCCCGTTATGTTTATATAACTTAACGGCTGAAACACTGGGCGAAAGAGAAACATCTACTAATTTCAAGAAATGGAAATATAAATCAGAGGGATATATTTTAGCAATGTGTGAACTTGGTCTGAATTTAAACGTTCAGAATTTTGGTTTGCATTTAAATATAATTTTCCTTGCTTACAATTTAAAAGTTACAGATTTACATAAACTTAAAATTATACATTTCTAGTTCAATGTTCTTAAAAAATATATGCTGCTAATAATAAAAGTACTAATTTACTAATCATTAATTTAACGCTATTACTACATGACGACGTACTTGTATTTCTTGAATATTTGTTTACACTTTCGCTTTCACACGTGCCGGGCACACCGGAAATTTTACATTTCGGTCTCTCTTCATACCGAGTTCAAATAAAAACACCCAACAACAATGGAAGATAAAATAATAATTTGTTAAGAGATACTATCTACTCATCTCTCAAAACTCAAAATACAATATCCTATTAAACATAAAGACAAAATCAATCACACACAAAAATGAAATGTAGTAGCTATTTTAAACACAGAAGCCAATAAAATAATGAGTGTCCATACGTATGAAAAACAAATATTAGATTCTCAGCCTATACAACACTCCAAATCACTTGAAAAATAGGCTTATTTTAATTTCAGGTTCCATTTGATGCAGTTCACTGTCAATTAATTGAAAAATATAAGGCCTATAAGGAGAGCGTCAGTAGGCTTTGTATTTTCCATTGTGTTAGTGCAAGGTGTTACCCCCTCACGACCTGCCCACACACCTTCTCAGCCAGTGTCAAATATGGGACATACATAATTTTATATTTTAGTGTCATCCTTTGTGATGGTGTCACTCGTTGCGGTTCACACCCCTTAGTGACACCTCTGCCTGCCAATCCATGTATTCAATTTTCGTGCAATATTTTTTAAAAAATGCTGCTATGTAATTCTAAACTGCTGCCCGGTGTGGTTCAAGTATGAGCAGCCACGCATACGCTCAGCTAAAGGACCCCCCCCCCCCCATTTTTGTAAAACTTAGCCAGTTTTACGAGTTGGCTGGGCAGTTTTGAGTGGGGTCGTTGTCTTAATTTTTTTTTTCAATAATAAAAAATGCAGATAATATAGTTGTACCTCCAGTACCAATGCTTCAAGAAAATCCAAGATATGAAAGGCCATTCGAAGAATTTTTTGTTCCAAGATACGAAACAAAAGTCATGATACAAAAACGCTCGGCTGACAATAGTGTCCATAACGTGCCTGAAAGGGTTCAAACATGTCGTATTGTTGCGCAGTTCAATGACATTTGCCTGGCTCGTATCAGAAAAATTGTAAAAAGCGGGCAAAAACAAGCTTCCTTTGAACAATATTTTGGAAGAGACCATCAGTATGTGTAGATGTTGGTTGAAGTTAGGCTTAGTTAGGCAAAGAACATGAAAGATGAAACAAAACATTAGAAAGTTTGTCTATAGTTTTCAATTATATTTTCATTTTTTTAGTTTAATTGGTATGGAACAGATTAATTTACCTGTAAAACTCAGTTTTGATAATCTAGATACAAAAAATAAACAATACGAAAGCCACCCGGGATGGATTAAATTCGTATCTCAACATAAGATTTTGAGAACGCAGAAGAAGAATTATATTTTTATAACTTAGATTCTATAAAGCAATCCCGTTTAGTTGAAATTTATTATTTCATGAAATCGGAAAAGTCGCAGTATTTCCATGGCTCACAAATTTTGTGACGTAGCACTGCCAAATCGTTCTGCTGTGCAAGAAATAAGGAAGAAAAACCTTTTATTTTCGTATGCACGCCAAATTAATAATACGAACAAAAAGTATTTAAATACAAAAAAATAAAAAATTATTAATTTGAAAAAAAAAATATTAGAAAAATTTTAATGGAATTTTAATAGATTTTTCATCAATTAAAATTTTTAGCGATTAATTAATGGTTAATTTCTGTAGCTCTACTATACATATAATTCACCAGAATGCATGACGAATGGGTCATCCAATCACAGTTTTTGTTGTCAAGCTGTAGGGTTGGGGAGGGGGGCAGGTAACAACAACCACAGTACGATTGTCTTGAGACCAATATTGCGTCGGGGGTTTACAAATTACCCCCTCCCCGACGCCCACTCTGACTTCTTCGTGCTCTAGTCAGTTTAGTTAGTGACCGTTCTAATCTCCTTCTTTCTTTGCACTATCTATAAGCAAGTCTGCGGCGTATGCTACACCGTTGGTCGTATCTAGTTGCACATTATTATTTTCAAATGCCGTGGAACGAGACATTGATCTTTAGATTTTTATGAAGGAAAAAAACTGAGTAATAAATTAAAATGATAATATTGATAAGCGGGAAAACTTCTTTACTTAGGCTGGATTCTAAAATAACTTATATTTTTATTGAGGTTGACTAGCAGTGTCTACCAGAAACGATTTTGCGACTTTAACATAAATATCTGTTTATGGCAAAATGGCGGACTATTAATCGCTAGAGCAGCGTTTGAACGAACCGAGTCATTTACTATAAACAATAGGGAATAACTTCCAAACATGCCTAGAGACAGCAGGTAAAATACCTCGTAGATAATCACAATGTTAGTTTTTATTCTGATACAATGTTTTTTGTGGTTTAAAATCTATGTTCCAAAGGAAATTTTCTAATTAAAGCCAAAACTCAAAGTCAACACTGAACACTCAGTCACTCAGTGACAGTTACTCAGTTGAGTGACTGAGTCCGAGTGAGTCAGTGATCAAAGAACACTGTCACTAAAACTCAGCACTGTAACTTGTGGCAGAGGCTATTGAGACCCTAACATCTTAATAGCCCACAGGCTATCGAGACGCACAAAATAAGTAATGAAAAATAAGTATTTGGTAAACATGTACTTTATCGACCGTGACGTCAATATCGGCGGCCATCTTGTTGCTATGGCATGTGACTTTTAAAAAAGACATAGTATAATATTATTAATATAGTTCGCCTAATTATCGTTGTACGGATCCAAGATGGTGGCAGCGTCGATGACAGTAATATTGCTAGGTCGGAAACTGTATACACCGTCCAATTTAAGAGAAATTAGTTAAGTTTTAACATTTTTATAAGTGAATGTTTCCAAAATGGAAGGTAATAAAGAAGTTAGGGTTAGGTTTAGTTGTAGTGCTTCAGAAGTTTATAAACAAAGATGGTGGCTGGATCCGGTAAACAATAATTTACCTATAGTTCTGCATTTTTATATTTTTAGAATGCATGAGGGGAGGGAGGGCCCGGCTGAAGCGAAGTATCTTGACCGTGACGTCACGACGCTACCGGTTGCTGGAAAAGAGAGTTCTATAAATTCTAAAAGGGGTAATACCCTAAAAGGATTATAAAAAATGGAAGGATTTAGGGTTTGGGTTCGGGTTAGGTATAGCTATAGAATTTTAATTTTAAAGCTTTTTAAAGGACGTGCTATAACAACAAAGAAGGCCGCCATGACCGTGACGTCACGGTCGACATAATTAGCTTTTACCCAGGGCCCTCCCCTGTTTTTTATTATTTTTTTTAATGTTTAGAATATATGAGGGGAGGGAGGGCCCTCCCCTCAACCCCTTCCATTATTTTTCATTAATTTTTAATTAAATTTAATAGTTTCCTCCGCAAGGGGAGATAATAAATGAATAAGAAAACAAACTTGATTCAAAGAAAGGAATTCTCGTTCCAAGCAACCGGTAGCGCTGTGACGTCACGGCCGAGATTCTTCACATCAGCCAAGTATTTTATTTTGGTGCATATATATTACGTATGCAAAAAAGTAGTGTTTTTGTAACCCCCCCCCTTCCCCTATGCGTACGTACAAATTCACTTTACAGAGTAATTTGCAACATGCTAATTTTCAATGCGAAATTTTGATTTTAGGTAGGGAAGGACGTCAAAGCTGTTTGAAGAGAGGCATATTGGAGAGAGGGGGTTTAAGTTTTTGTGACGAAGTGTGATAAGGTCGGTTGGGGGTAAAAATAGTAAAAAATAGCTGACGTTATTTATAGACAGCCCCTTTGAAAGTTTTTTGTAACATAGTGTTTTTCATGTTGAAATTATTGAAAAAAATACAATGGAAGTAATAAAGCATTCAAAATTTATTGTCTTTAACAATGCATGAAAGGGTGGTCCATACCTGATGTCATGCAACTGTGGGTGGGGATGGAGAAGGGTCACGCATTAGTGAGGATGTAGGGCAAGGAGAAGGGCGGAGTTTAACTCTTAGAGTCGCAAAGCGTTGAAATGCGTCTCCGCCCGCTGTCCTCAAAGCGTCCTAAAGTGTCCCTAGATACCACTCTCGTTAGAAATGAGATCTTGGAAAGTAAAAACTCTTCAATGATCAAACTCTCAAAAATTATTTATTCAACTTCCGGCAATGGCGGCCATTGCCCGGGCTAGTGTTATCGCTTGATTTGCAATGTTTTTGGTAGTTTTAACTTTTTTTTTTTTTTTGAAGATACGCTTTTGCTATACTTTATTACTAAAATAATAGTACTAAACTACTGGTAAATATAGTTTTAAACTCAGTACGGTCTTTTGAATGCGTAAAATAACCATTCTTAGCCTAAAAAATGAAGTCAGTATGACAATATTATTATAAATGGATTTTACGCAAATTTTTAAATTTCATAACCAGTTGATCGTAATAAGGGAAATGAGGCGGAAGTTTATGCGACTTTAAGAGTTAAGAAATATAAATCACATCAAAATGCGCTTCTATAAATAAAAGTTCCACTTAATTGCTTACAATTAATTTAGTTATATTTTCAATGGCTTCACATGTGTTAGGATATTAGAGTGAAGACTTACACTAAATACTTTAATAGTAGTTATCGATGTTGTATTCTATTTTCCTCACTTGAAGAATTTAAAGAACTAGAACCTTTTTGTTTTAAATGATTCTCGTTTCATGTTCCAGGGAAAAAAAATGTATCAAAATACTTGATAGTTTGTTGAAACGATTTTTTATTTCCGTTTGACAGTAATTTGTTTTTAAGTGTTTTCATATCAATCATATTACATAGTATTATATATATATATATATTTTTTTTTTTTTTTTCAAGCGAAAAGTTTTATTTTGATGAATTATTTGTGAGCCCAAATGTGAACACAGAAGAGTCGCTGTCCAAACACATTTGGTAAAGATATTGCAGTAACATTTTCACTGGTACCCGAGCGCAGTTTTACTACCCGTGTAATTGCTCGGCAACGGGTTCCCGAGTACCGGTTGACAGGCCTAGTTGTAGCACTAGCAACATCCCGATGAATCATCTGCTGCTACGACTGTCCTGGCTATCGTTACGGCTTTTTAGCAACATCCTATAATTAAACAATTTAAAGATGTGACACACTTAACTTCTTAATGACTGAACTTCAATAAAAACCAATAATACAAGAAAATCATTCAAATTTTAGGCAAAATTATCTACAGTTCTACCTGACCTGAAAACTTATACTACACTAAGGTTAATAAGACAGTTCATTTTTGAGGATCATTATAAAAAAACACAGGTTAACTGTCTATTGGAAGTGGGAAATTTTTTTTTGAACATACAACTGTAAAATAAAGTAACATGTTTTCTTTAAAAGTTGTATTTGGTGTGCATTTGGAAGAGAGCTAGTCTTATATGGCAAGTATAAGCCAAACACAAATTTTATTAGGGAAATTTGGGAATCATCTTATTTCAGCCCAGAAACTACAGTCTTTCTGGTGAGTTGATGATAGATAAACACATATAATATAGCATTTAAAAAAACACACTATTTTTCCTACTACTAAGTACTTCAAGAATTTGCTATAAGTATATCAATATCAAATTAACAATCAAATATTTCTCTAACTGATAAACTTAGCTTATGTTGTTTGATTAGGATATGAATCTTTTACTTTGAATCAAAATTTAAATATATTTCTTAATATTTTTATGTGAAGCACTGTGAGCCCAGCTGTTTGCTGGGGTAGTGAGCTATAGCTATATAAGTTCACAAATTATTTTTATCATTATTATCACTGTTTACTCCCTAGGCTCACATTTTTGGGGGAGTTGGTGGTGGTGCTGAGGTGGATTTACTGAGTTAATGAAAATTGTGGCTTACACATTTTATTTTACATTCCCCTGAGGGTTTTAAAAAATAAGGACAATTTTTTTTTTTTGCTACCGTTAACAGATTTTTTTTGGTTGTTGTAAATGGTTGGAAAAGTTTTGGTGTCATAATTCATAAGTAAATGCTGATTGCATGACCTACTGCCTTTTATGTGTTACACAGACTGTTGAAAATATGTTGATGCTTTCTAAAATGTTTGGTGCTGTTTGTAATCTTAGCCCATTTTGTATTTTATAAGTTTTTAATATCTTCATTAGGGTATCATTTAAGCTTGTTAACGGTTAACCGGTTATTCGGTTAGCCAGTCCTCAGATCAGGATCGGTCCTCTTTATTGAGGACCGCAGGACCATGAAACCGAAAAGAACAACAACAACAACAAACAAACAAACAAAAAAAAAAAACAACACTGGCGTTAACGTAGTGAAAAAAACAACAACACAAGCCTTAATGCGCCTCTCCCTCGCGCTTTGTCTTGGTGAAAGCGATACCACGATCCAGCTGACAATCAGCCTAGGTTGGCATTCACACTAATCAAACCTTCAGTCTCGAAGCTGTAAGCGTGCGTACATGACGCGTTATAGCCTAGCTTCACTGAAGTTCACAACTAATAGTAATAGTTACTAACAGTGCGTGTTTGATGTCAACAACGGTCAAGGCCGAGGCTGTTTCTATTTATATTTATTATAGTCTGTTTCTTATAAAGACAAAGAAAGCTATAAAAGCATATGACCCCGTGACCTATCCGTATTTTCTGATCACCGGTTTATAGTCCATTTCAGGCATTCAAAAAACGTATTGGCGCACGCCGCTTAGTGAAGTACATGTAGCTATATTACGAGAGGTATTTGAAAGACGTAGCAAAGATACCGGGCGATTAATCGGCCCACAAATTCGAGTTCTGTCTTTTAGTGACAGTTTTCCTGCCTATCAAAGGCATTTGTTTACCATATTAACAGTACAGCGAGTGTAGCTCAAACCCTATTTGAACAGAAAAAAACGGGGAGGGTGAACGTGTGAATCGCAAAATTAAATTATTCTGGCGAGTTGACGATTGAAAAATAATATGTTTTTTTAAAAAATAAATTCCATTTTATCATCATTGTTTACTCCATAGCTTTATAAATTTATTATATTATTAATTTTAATACGCGAAGAGACCGGCATCACACACGAGAGGTAAACATGACGTCATAACGGACGGGGCGAGGCGTTGGTTTTGAAAGTAATGAAAAATACCTCGCTAACTTTAACGAACGATTGAACCTGTCCTCTTATTTAGAATTTAGACCCACAACGGACGGGGCGAGGCGTTGGTTATTGAAACTAATAAAAAATACCACGCTAATTTTAACGAATGATTGAATGATTGATTATTTAGACCGGTGAACTACGAGTCCTCAAAATAAAATATAAAAAGACAATTAACCATCACTGTTTAGTTAATTTTTTGTTTTAAAAAAAAATGCTATGAATTGAGGGCAATGCGGAAAGAGCTGAATGCAAGCGGGGGAAAGCGGGCATTCATGCCATTAGACGACTCGAGGCGACAACATTCTCTTGTTAGTTCTCAAAACATTAGGGATATAAGGACGAGCGGTTAACCGGTCTTTTTTTGAATGGCTAGCCGGTCCTCAAAAACGAGCGGTCTTAACAACCTTAGTATCATTCTCCCTCCCAACTCATGATATTTTTTCTTTGCTTCTGTTTATGCATAGCTTTATATGTTAAGAGGAAATAATTTTTATTTATCTAGCGGGGGCTTAAGCACCAGTTTAAGAATTAACCTGATAATTCTTTGTTTAATTTAAAATATTTTTTCAAGATTGATAGTTTAATTCCTATTTTTTTTTGTTTTTAATTTTCTTTTTTTTAATACAGATCTTACCGTAAAAGATCATCTTCAAGGGACAGAGACAGAAAAAAACGTAGTCGATCACGGAGCAGATCTAGAAGATCTCGGTCAAGAGAAAGATTAAGACGATCAAGATCAAGAGAAAGGAAACGAAGTAGATCTAGGGAAAGAGAGCGACGCGAAAAAAGGAAAAGGTCAACATCTAGAGAACGAGGGTACTTGAAATAACTATTTGTTATTTCGATATATTTATTTTTATTCAGATTTCATTAACTGTCCAATTTGTTTTCTAAACATAAAAACCACTTGTATTAAAAAAGTAAAAGAAGAAGTAGGAATTGCTTAGATTTTGATATTTAAAATCATTTAGAAAATGAATATAATTGGCAAAAGCTGTAATTGTTTTACAAATTTAAACATCTTTTTGTGTTTTACTCTAGCCTAAAAATTAAATTTCTCACCTAAATTAAAAATTTTATAGTTAAATTTTATGAATGTTTAAATGAAAAATAGCACTGTATAATTTTTTGTGAATGTTAAAATGAAATATGACACAAAATATTTATATATATATATATATATGTGGAATAGCAAACGTAGGTCAAGATCTAGGTCGAGATCTTCTTCACCATTAAAAAACAAGAAAACATCTTCTAAATCACCAACACCTGAAAGAAAGAAGGTCTCCCCACCTTCTGCAGATAATAAAGTTAAAGATGAGCCTATTGATAAAGTAGGTATTCACTTTTATAATAACAAAAAGTAATTACCATTTTTTTGCAGGTAAAGTGGTTACAAAAAATGTCAGTATGATAAGATAATTGGTTGTTAGTTCTTGTTTGTACAAATTAGGAGCTAAACATTAAGTTTGTGATCATTAGGGGTGTACTGGATTTTGGCTGGCAGGTAGAGCCCTTATATATATATTTACAGACGGACCCGGTTATGTCGATGGCCTAGGGGTTTGCCGAAAACGTCGAGATAAAAGGGCTGGCAAGATAACCGAGGTCAAGATAAGTGGGTTCGACTGTATATAAAATGACGGAAGTTTTCAAAATAAATATATTTCAGCTGAAATCAATTAATTAAAAAGAAAAAAAAAGTAGAGAAAAAGAGAAAAATTAAATCTCATTTCCACATTGAACAATTTTATGCGGACGTTAAAAAATAGTTATTTTTGGTGCGTAATTTTTTTTAAAGGCTTTTTTTTTTTAGCAGTGCGCTGCTTTCTAAAATTAGTTACAATATGAACAGACATACATAGCAAATTATGTATATTGATATTTATTTATATCTAGTACAGCCCTAGTGATCATTCTAGCTTCTATGTGTTTTGAGGGGGAGTTTAATATTTCTGTGGAGAGGATATTTTGAACTACTTTTTTGGGTATCAGAACCGGAAGGAAAGTAGGCAATGGACACATATGTCCAGTGTTGTCACACAAACCCTCCCCATTAGAAGCTTATTTCAGTCACCGATTGTCCTGCCAGGAATGAGAATCTCCTAAATTGTGTTCTTTTTGTATAAACCAATACTGCCTGTCATGGTCTTGTCATTGAAATTCTGCCGAAGCCAGATTTGTAAAAATGGCAGGATTCCAGATTTGCCAGAGCCGAAATCCGGTACACCCCTAGTTTAAACTGGCTTATAGTTTAATAACAAATCATTTGCAGGAAGAAGAACAAAAGCGCTTGGAGGTTGAGATGCAGAAACGTAGAGAAAGAATAGAGCAATGGAGAGCTGAGCGCAAAAAGACCCAGGAACTTGTCCCTGTTAATATTGCCCCAGTGACTAGAAAATGGACATTGGAGGATGATGATGATGAAGAAGAGGATGGTGGAGGAGAAAAAAAACATGAGGACGATGAATTGGATCCTCTTGATGCATACATGCAGGTAGATTTACAAATTCTCTCATTTCGCTTTTCTTAGTAGTTATGTAAATTCTTAAATGTCGTCAAACTTTTAAAGCTCAAGAAGTAAAGAGGGCCAAAAAGTGCCACTCACTTCAGTTATTTTGCAGCGCAAAAGTTTCTGTTCTGTAACTGTAATATGAAATCGCAGTGCTGATGACATCTACTCATGGTGTTAAAAAAATATGTGAAAAATCATAACCCAAACTAAACTGTGATGATATTAAAAATAAATGAATTTTTAAAAAATTTGTAACTAAATTACATTTTAATTAAAATTTAATGGCTCTTTAAAGATTTGTCCCATTTGACAAGGACAAACCAAAAACTCCAGGAATAATACGGATGAATTGAAATAACCTGTCCAGATTAAACAGGACTTGTCCTGATCTTTGAACCGGTTAACCGTTGACCTTATAAAATAGTAATTGGAATCTAGAATGGTTAACTGCAACTTCAATTGGTCCTTCAGTTCATCTTTTGGTGTGTCAAATTAACCAATCTCAAAATAATCAGTAAAAATCCATGTATATATAATGGTGATAAGTTGATGATTGAAAAATAAAATAAGGCATTTAAAAAACAAATACCTTATCATCACTGTTTACTCCTTAGTTTTAGTCAGGATTTGTCTTTGAGTTCATGGGAATCCTGACTGAGAGATGAACACTAGCGGTGATAACAGCAAAGAATCTTTAATGTTAATAACAGATGACATGGGCAAGGGTTGCTTGTTTAATTTGTTACATTTTCTTTTGGAAAAAACTTTGCTACGCCATGACTAAATTTATAGTGTAATAAAAATGTAATCAGAACTTTTATTTTTAATAACTTATTCAAAAATTCATAATTAAACAATGTTGGGATATGTCAAGAATTTAAAGATGATTGCTAATTTCTGCAGTCTGTGAATGAAGAGGTCAAGACACTAAAAGACAAAGACAAGAAACCTTTGACAGATTCAGACGTAAGTATTGAGCTTGTTTTGTTATTTTTCCTGCATCTCCATTAGGTGCGTGTATTTTAGTTGCTTGTGGCAAGACTTGTCAAGTCTTTTAGATACAATTTTATGGCTTTGTGTGGGCTGAAGTTCTCATTGCTCAAAGAAATGACTAGTTGATCTAGATCTTGATGACTTCTTAATGTAAAGTTTTACCTTATTACTTATTAAAAGTGTTACATCAGCCAGGCTCAGATATTAAGTTAAAAAAAAAACACTTGTCATTTCACAAAGCATGTATGAGAAACTATTAAATTTTATTGGCATCTGCTGACAGGTTCCTGGTAAAGTAGTGACCCATATTACATCAGTGGTGAAAAAGAAATCAGAAGATCCAGGAAAAGATAAAGGCGAACTCATGCTGAATAACATGGATGCCTTAGAGGTTTGTAGTCTTAATGACCACTTGTTTTTGAGGACTGGTTAACTGTTAAAAAAAAAAGACTGTCTGTCATTATTTTTACTTTATTCTGTGAACCAATAAGAGAATGCGTTAAATCTTCGCCCAGCGTCGTCTGATTTGACATTCAAGCACCTGTTATGTGCAGACGCTAGTGTTCACATCCCTGCCATGCTGCGTCAAAACAGCGAATTCAAGAAAGAAACAAAATTTAATTGAAAATTTAAATAACAAAAATCGTCAGAACAAAGAAGTAAACCGTTATGATTAATATTCAGTTTTATGTAAATGTATTAAAACGGCATGTTATCAAATATTGTCAAGGCAGTTCGTTTTTGAGAAATGGTTAAGTGTTAAAAAAAACAGTTGTACTGCCTGGTCCGTATTTTTCCTTATTTTTTTGACAACTAACAAGAGAATGCATCAAATTTTTGCTTGGGTCGTCTGAAGGTGACATCAAAACTCACATGACGTAAGTGTCCGCTTGCGTTCAGATCTCATGCGCTGTGCTCCTTTTCCAATGCCATTTCTGCCAAACATTCCGATTTACCGTAATTATACAGATTTTTTTTACCCCTGACTCCGGAATTGCGACAAGACCTTCAAAACTCCAATTTTTCGACCATAAGAATTTTTCACAGTTTAAAAATCCAAAAGTGGCAACAAAAACAATGATAAAATAATAAACTTCCAGTAATAATGGAGGTGATTTATTTCAATAATACCACACCCTAGGTTTTTTCCAGCACTTCCTTTACCAAGTGAACTGCCATCTCTAAATATTTCTACCTTGGCCATCTGATAGTTCGTTATTCCTTTTACCAGCCTAATAAAAAAAAATAATTCAGCTTATATTTGACTTTTTTTAATTAAAAAAATGGATACATTTTTATAGAAAGCTGCTAAAAGTGGATTTCCAGTGACTAAGCTTCAGAGTAATACTACTAGTACTAAACTAGTCATAGTCTAACTAAACAAATAATGAAAAGAAGTCATTTGTTTTAGAAACTGTATCGGTATTTGGAAAAACAGTCATTTATTTGGACATTGCCCTGTGGCGATAAGTTTGCAATCTGAGCCAGACCCAATTATCTATTGAAAGTGGTGGGTTTAATGATAACAATAAAATAATTTAACCAAAAATTATAACTGTTCCTAATTTAGTAAAGTGAACAGTAAACTAAAAGTAGTAAATCTACATCTGTTACCAATTACTCTGTTATAGTCGAAGGAATAGGAAATTCAGTTATGAGCTCAAAAGTTTTATTTACCATCCTTTTTTAAGAAATAAATATTTTTCCAATACCTATTTTTTTAATGCCAGACTCAAAGAAATGTTTCCAGAAAAATTACAATGAAACAAAGGCAATCATTAATTGATTAATTCAGAAGACTGATACTCTTTCTTAAGTTTCTAACTAAAAACTGATTTTAATATTTAACTAAAATCAATTGCAAAGCTAATTTCAATTGACCAAAGAACTGTATGACAAGTTCAAAGAGGCCACTAGACAGATGCTGTAAAGCTGAACTCTATCACTCTATGCAACCTCTGCTCTCTGTTCATATGTAAAAAACATGGTTATTCTGTTGTGTAGATATCTGTATGTATTGTAAACATTCCAGTATGTTTCTCTAATATTCTGTGGTGTTCTGGAGACACTTAAAATTTAAAGATAGTGAATTTAAATTATTACCTTATATTTATTTAGTATGTATTTCTTAAACCAGCGCATAGACTCCTATACAGATCTTTACTCTTAGCAAGCTGGCAGGTCTTCAATGCACATGAAATAAATTTTTAGAAAACATCAAATTTTATATCAATGTGGTAATTTTAAGTCAAATGCTTTTGACATACATGTACTGAGCAGGAAAACTGTCACTAAAAGACCGAACGTGAATTTGAGGACCTGGTATCTTTGCTACGTCTATCAAATGACTCTCAATTATAAATACTTCACTAAGCGGAGCACGCTATCAATTTTTTGCAAGCGGGAAACAGACTATAAACCGGTAATCAAGCAATGCCGATAGGTTACATGATTTTATAGCTTTCTTTGTCTTTATGAGAAACGGACTATAATTAATATAAAAGAAACAGTCACAGCCTTGGTCATTGTTCACATCAAACGCCCACTGTGTGTGGCTCTCATACCTTGCCTTGACAACTAAGCAAATTAAAAAATTTAAAAATCATTCCTTGGCGGTAGGCGAAGTAAACTATTAATGATGATGTGTATATTATTTATGTACCAAAATATGAAGAAAGCGAATTGAAGTCACTGTCGCTCACGTTAGTCTTGTATGGTACCCTGCAACTTCTCCGGATAATAAAGGCTTATTGAAGTTGCGGTAACCGCTCCTGATTAAAAGGAATGGGACTGTTCCTGATCTGAGGACCAGTTAACCGGCTAACCTTAATACTTATTATTTTCTTATTTTCTTGTTTTTTCTTTTCTTATTATTACTTATACACTATTTTCAGTATTCATCTGAAGAGGAAGAGGAGGATCTAGATTCAACCATGGCTAATTTGAATAAACGCAAGAAGGTAGAATTACATTATTCCTTTAAATTTTGTTTTATATACATAACCTTAAATGATTTCACAAAGCCTGCCGTTTCATCTGTATAATTTTTATTTTTATCTTGTGTAAGCAGACGGCGAGAGAAATTGATGATCACACTTTGCAAATTTATAAAAATAAATCTTACATTTTGTTTAACATTTCACATTAAACTATTTTGAAATTTAAACTAGGACCTTGGAGCAGTTGACCATGAAAAAATCTATTATGCCTCATTCCGTAAAGAATTTTATGTGGAAGTGCCTGAAATTGCCAAGATGACACCAGAAGGTGTGTAGCGTCTTTTCCTACTTTTTAAAAAAGTATTGTTTGCATGATGCTTAAAGATGCTTGTGTATTTTTTATCATGATGTACAGAGTATTCTCTTGAAAAACTTCTTAATATTAATGTTTAAAAATTCTTCATGTCTTGAAATGTTTCTATATCATAGAGGTAGAAGCACTTCGAAATGAGCTTGAAGGTATCACTGTGAGAGGAAAGAAATGCCCCAAGCCAATCAAAACATGGGCTCAGTGTGGTGTTAGCAAAAAAGTTATGGAGGCACTAAAAAAGTAAGTTACAACTAATCACTAGAAATAGACAAATAGCCAACAACAGATACAAATTATTTTCTAGTTAATTATATAATTGAATTTCTCAATTGCAAATAATTTATTATTTAAACTTATCTTTTTAAGTTAAATATAGTTGTCTCTAATTTTCTGGGAGGAATGGGGGCCTAAGCTTCAGAACACTCACAGAGGAAAAAAAAAAAGCAGAGCAGAAACCATATTAATTATAAACACTCCCAAAATTCTTATAAACCTTTATTACAGTTATTAAGACTTGATAGGCTTTAAAGCCTTTATACACTCTTAAATATCACATCAAAAACACCTTAGCAACAACCCCTCAGCCCGTGTGCTGTTGTTTTGCTTTCCATCACTGGGAGTTTTTTTCCTCTCATCTGATGCATACCGCTCCCACTCTCTCCCAATTAAAAATACATTCGGGTCCCCGGCTCCCAGTGAGTGGCAATTTAAATATTTTTTTCGCAGCTTACCAATTATGGTTACAATAGACTACTAAACATTTTTGCAAAGTTTCATGCTTCTACCTACATAGGAAATCGGAGAATTAGTGATGAGTCAATTTTTATATAAGAAAAAATACATTTGGGCCCCCCGCCCCAAATGAGTGATGCTTTAAATATTTTTTTAACATGTTACCATCGCAAGAGTGTACTTAATAACTTCCCAAAGTTTTATGTTTCTACCTACACGTGAAAGTGGATAAGTAACGTCTTTCAATATTTAAAAAATAGTTTTTGGCCCCAGGGCCCAATGAGTGTGATTTCTAAAAAAAATTTAACGCCAATAATCGTTGAGATGGGCTTCTCAACAATTTACCAAAGTGTCATACCTATATGGAAAGTTTGAGAATTAGTGATAAGTCAGTTTTTATTATAAGAAAAAAACTATATTTGGGTCCCCGGGTCAAAGTAAGTTATAATTTATGTATTGTTTTCACCTGTTACCATTGTAGAAGAATACTTAACAACTACCCAAAGTTTTATGCTTTCACCTACATGCGAAATAGGAGATTTAGTGATTTTCATTTTTTATTTAGCTCATATAATGAAAAAAAGCAAAATAATGGGCCCTCTTACACCTGGGGTTGAAACATAGCCTATGACCTTTTCAGGGTCTAATTGGGGGTCCCATGCAAAATTTCAGCACCCTTGGTCCAACGGTGTGGAATTATATTGGTAACGAACAAACTTTTATCTTTATATATTATATTTCAGAGATACAGCAAAAAGTAAGCCCATATAGAAATATCAGTGATTACAAAGATTTTTAAAATTTTTAGTCCCATAACCTCTTTTTGTTTTGAGATTGTAGGGGGTTCTAATTAAGGTTGTTAACGGTTAACCGGTTATTCGGTTAGCCGGTCCTCAGATTAGGATCGGTCCTCTTTATTGAGGACGGCAGGACCGTTTAACCGAAAACAACAAACAAACAACAACAAAAAAAACCACTAGCGGTAACGTATTGACAAAAAACAAAACAAGCCGTAACGCGCCTCTCCCTCTCGCTTTGTCACGGTGAAAGCGATACCACAATCAAGCTGACAAGTAGCCTAGGTTGGCATTCAAACTAATCAAACCTTCAGCCTCCAAGCTGTAAGCGTGCGTACATGACGCGTTATAGCCTTGCTTCACTGAAGTTCACAACTAATAGTAATAGTTACTAACAGTGCGTGTTTGATGTCAACAACGGTCAAGGCCGAGGCTGTTTCTATTTATATTTATTATAGTCTGTTTCTTATAAAGACAAAGAAAGCTATAAAAGCATATGACCCCGTGACCTATCCGCATTTTCTGATCACCGGTTTATAGTCCATTTCAGGCATTCAAAAAACGTATTGGCGCACGCCGCTTAGTGAAGTACATGTACCTATATTACGAGAGGTATTTGAAAGACGTAGCAAAGATACCGGGTGATTAATCGGCCCACAAATTCGAGTTCTGTCTTTTAGTGACAGTTTTCATGCCTATCAAAGGCATTTGTTTACCACATTAACAGTACAGCGAGTGTAGCTCAAACCCTATTTGAACAGAAAAAAACGGGGAGGGTGAACGTGTAAATCGCAAAATTCAATTATTCTGGCAAGTTGACGATTGAAAAATAATGTTTTTAAAAAAAATAAATTCCATATTATCATCATTGTTTACTCCATAGCTTTATAATTTTATTATATTATTAATTTTAATACGCGAGTTGACCAGCATAACACAAAAGAGAGGTAATCATGACGTCATAACGGACAGGGCGAGGCGTTGGTTTTTGAAAGTAATGAAAAATACCTCGCTAACTTTAACGAACGATTGAACATGTCCTCTTATTTAGAATTTAGACCCACAACGGACGGGGCGAGGCGTTGGTTTTTGAAACTAATGGAAAATGCTCGCTAATTTTAACAAACGACTGAACCTGTCCTCTTATTTAGACCGGTGAACTACGAGTCCTCAAAATAAAATATAAAAAAGACATTTAACCATCACTGTTTAGTTAATTTTTTGGATTAAAAAAAATGCTATGAATTGATGAATTGAGGGCAATGCGGAAAGATCTGAACGAGGGGGGGAGGGGGGAGCGGGCTTTGATGCCATCGACGCGAGGCGACAACATTCTCTTGTTAGTTCTCAAAACATTAGGGATATAAGGATGAGCGGTTAACGATTAACCGGTCTTTTTTTGAATGGTTAGCCGGTCCCCAAAAACGAGCGGTCTTAACAACCTTAGTTCTAATGTTTCTATTAGAACATTCTCAGGCTCAGTAGACCCTGGCGACGCTCACCCTTCTCCAGGTCAGCAGAGGACTTTTTTTTAGCATTAAACGTTTCTCAACATTTTATAGTGGCCTTAAGGTGGGCTCAAACCCAAGCCCCTCAGCTTGTGAGACGAGCGCACTATTGACTTCGCTACCCAGCAGTCTAAGGTAATAATTATACTTGGATTTGATGAATTATGAAAAATCAATTTTAAAATCCCAACTATTTCTTTTTACAGACATAAGTATGAAAAACCTACACCTATTCAGGCTCAGGCAATTCCTGCTATAATGTCTGGCCGTGATGTTATTGGTATTGCTAAAACTGGAAGTGGTAAAACACTGGCATTTGTTTTACCAATGATTCGACATATATTAGATCAGCATCCCCTAGAGGAAAATGATGGACCAATTGGTAAGATCACTTTAATTTAAAATAGCATTCTTTTAGAATTGTCATATTAAATTATTTATGTATTATGGAAGTAAAATTCAAGCATGCCCTTTTGACAATAAGGAAGCTGTTTATTTTGAGCTTATAGTTTCTCTGCTATAATGTTTTAAAAATCATCAATTCACAGCTATTTTGATGATTCCTACCAGAGAGTTGGCATTGCAGATTGCTGCAGAGTGCAAAAAATTTACCAAACCTCATGGACTGAGGGCTGTTTGTGTTTATGGTGGGACAGGTATATCAGAGCAAATAGCTGAGCTGAAGCGTGGCTGTGAAATTATTGTCTGCACTCCAGGTCGAATGATTGACATGCTAACAGCTAACAGTGGTAAGTTGGCAAGTTTAAATATTTATTTTGTCCTTCACAAGTAAGTCAAATGGGATTCTTAGTTCTTTTGTTCTTCACATACGAAGATATCAGTGAGTGCTCAGGTATATAGCAAGTCCAATTTCTGCCTTGGGTTTCCCATATCAAAGATAATTAAAATGGATCCATCTTTTTCTCTTCTGACAAAATATATATTTCCTTAGATTTGGATATGATAATACAATAATATTTTATGCTAAGGTCAAATGATAGAAGAGTAAAGGCAAATAAAAGAATTATTATATTTAAGTCAGTCATATATCTTTAAAAAATTTGGTAGCTCAAAATCATTGTCCCTTCAAAAGAAAATAATAATGAAAAGAGTTTGTCTTTTTAAAGAATTTTTTTTTTGGATGTGTGCAATCGGGCTTGTTTAAAACAACTTTTTCAACAATTTTGTTGCTAGATAATGTGATAAAGACTATGTTTTAAACTCATTTTATCCCTTTATGTAGGACGAGTGACTAATTTAAGGCGTGTAACATACATTGTTCTCGATGAGGCTGACAGAATGTTTGACATGGGCTTTGAGCCACAAGTGAGTTTGTGCTAAAATAATTGAAATAGCTACAAAAATAAAAGAAATTTGTTTCATTGATAAAGCAAGCTCTGACTTAATTAATTTTCATCTGAAGCATTACTTAAAATTTCATAATTATCTTTAATAGGTGATGAAAATTATTGATAATGTCCGACCTGACAGGCAAACTGTTATGTTCTCTGCCACATTTCCAAGACAAATGGAGGCATTGGCTCGACGTATCTTAAACAAACCTATTGAAGTTCAAGTGGGTGGCCGCAGTGTTGTCTGTAAGGAGGTTACGCAGCATGTGGTAAGCATTTTTCTTGAAGACAAGTTATGTGTATTTTTATTTTCATTAATAAATGTGGGTTTTTTAAAATTATTTAAACCTAAATAATTTAATGTATATTTAAGATTTGCAGACATTGGTCATTGAAAGGTTGAAGTTGAATTAAAGAATCTATGCCACACAAAGTGCCCCCTTAATTGAAATATGTTGGTGCTTTTAACTTGACATGAGTTTTGTAGGTTGGTTAAAAAAAAAACTTATAGCCCTGTCATAATTGAAAAAATATATTATCAATTACTATTGCACTCGATTTAATTATTTTGTTGTTTTTTTAATTTAAAAAGAACCCCTCTTAATGTCATGAAATTCAGCTATGACATTAATTTGCAATAAAAATAATTGTTAAATTCTGTTCATTCTCTGCAGATTCTTATTGAAGAGGATAAGAAGTTTTTTAAGCTTCTTGAGCTTCTTGGCCTCAACTCAGAAAATGGGAGCGTTCTGGTGTTTGTAGATAAACAAGAGCATGCAGATGATCTAATGAAGGACCTGCTCAAACACTCTTACACTTGTTTGTCATTGCATGGTGGAATAGATCAGTACGACAGAGACAGTATCATTCATGATTTCAAGTCTGGTACAATCAGATTACTAGTAAGTACTTCATTGTGAATAATGATTATTTTAAGGTGTTATGCAGTTTTAATGGTTAAAGTTTCAGTTATCACTGTTTCAAAAAATCATCATTTTTGTGAAAGCCTTTTTGCATAATTTTTTCATCATTTTATAGGTGGCTACATCTGTCGCAGCTCGAGGTCTAGATGTTAAACATTTGATCCTTGTAGTCAACTATGATTGCCCTAACCATTATGAAGATTATGTTCATAGATGTGGGTAAGTTACCAGGTCTTGGCTTGTAAAATACTCTATTTTAAATCTAAAAAGTAAGCATCTTTTGGTTAACTGTAAAAAATATTTGTTACTTAAAAAATTTAGTTTGAACTCCCTACATCAATTTCAGGTTAATTTCTGAAGCGCAATTCATGTTTCAAGCTTATTTAAATTTTAAAACCTGAAGTCTGACTTTTCTTTCTGCATAGGTTCCAGTCCAACATTAACTATCATAAAACATTATTAAAATATTAAAATATTTTTTTTTAAAGACGGACTGGCCGAGCTGGGAATAAAGGATTTGCCTATACATTCATCACAGCAGAACAAGGTCGTTATGCTGGGGACATTATCAAAGCTTTAGAGCTGTCAGGGGGAACAGTGCCTGAAGATTTACAAAAGTTATGGGATACTTACAAGGAGGAAGCCAAAGCTGTGAGTAGAATTATTTGGGGGGAAAAGAGAAACCCAATATTTTAGAGTCCAAGATTTTAAAAACATGTTATTCATCATGAAGATTTGATTTAAGTGAAATAGCCTAGAATAATGTTTTTATTGTTGCCATAAAATTTATATATAGACATATGCACACGCAACTGCTTCAATTTTTTCTCACTTAAAGGTTGCTATTTATTTAATGAATTGTTAAATAATCTATAACTGTAACGTGATTTGTTAATATGCTTGTTTGAAATTATATTTTTATAAGCCAGTGAATTAACTAGATATAAAGATTTGTTTTGGAATCTCAATACTATACCATCACTTGCCCTTTAGATATCAATACACCAATACATTTTAGATTGGAGCTTAACTAAAGATATTTTCAAATTGCTTTAAGGTTGGAAATCTATTCCAATTAAATTTTAAGCATGTCGGTTTGAAATTACTCAGAAATTTAAATAAAATTTTAAAACTGGCCATTCATTATGTTTAAATGGTCCCTTTCCCATAGTCATTCCCACAGAATGAACAGAACTCCCTCCTGTTGCATGTATACATTTTTATTTGACCCCTCCCTGATGTTCACCACTTTCAGCTGCGCAGATATCTGACCAATGACTTGCCCCTGTTATGATTTAGAGCTCATATATAGCACATAAAAATGAATGCGGTTGTTATTTTGCACATTAAGAGGAAACATTGACCCACCCCGAACTTAAGCGTGAACATTATGCCCTACCTCGAAACAACAATTTCTCCTTCACAAAACACAAGACTCCAACAATACAGTTTATTAAAAAAAAAAGTCACAGGTTTTCTCTGCTATTGATAAGCACAATAATTCCTGGAGATTTTATTATGATAAATTTTAAATATATAAATAAGAAAAAATATGTATAGTTTGTACTTTTGATTTTCTCATTAAGTAAAGTTGATAATTAAATTTGAATGATATTCTTTTTAAAGTCTGGCAAAGTTGTCAAAAGTTCCAGTGGTTTCCATGGAAAGGGCTTTAAGTTTGATGAAACAGAAGCTCAGCTTGCAGATGAACGTAAGAAGCTACAGAAGGCAGCTTTAGGCCTGCATGATTCGGATGATGAAGATGGAGGAGCAGTTTCTGTATGATGATTTTTCTGTTTTTACCCATTTATTTAAATAGAATATCAATAATTGCCATAATTAGACACTTATTTAGAAATTTTAAAATCAGCCATCACCCAGGGAAATCCTCAGCAAAGGGCAGGGTTTAATATTTAAGGACCCATTAACTCAGCATGCTAACTATTTTTGTGGATATGAGTAGGATTTAATCTAGAATTTAAAATATCGACCCAACTTCTGGTATAAACAACTCTAGAAGTTAAATAAGCAAAATAACTTCCTGCAATAGGAAATAAAGGTGTAATCTCAGCAGTTATGTCACTTAGAAAATCAGAAAGAGAGGGTGGCAGCCTGATGCCTTATCGAGCCAGGGTCTAAGTTTTTAAGTTGATACAAAATTAAATATAAACAGCGTGTCTAAATCTTGAACTTAAATTAGTCATGCTTTTGTCAAAATAGTTCTGACATTGAATAGATTCCAAAATATCTAAGTATATATTATCCTTTTTTCATATTAGCACATTTTGAAGCTTCTTTTATCGACTAATAACAATAAATTTGATTCTCAATTATTTTCATCTTTCTACCTTAACTAGATTGACCAAAAAATAGAAGACATGTTTGCAAGTCGTAAACGTGTTACTGACGTTGCCAAGCCCATGATTAACCAGGCCATAAGTGCTCAAAATCCTGGCAATCAAAATAATCAGCAGAAACTAGAACTGGCAAGAAAACTTGCAGCACGAATTAATTACCAAAAGAACCTGGGAACAGAAGCACCTGACATCAGTCAGCAGGCAGCCATAGCCATCATGAAGGGAGACTCAGTGGTTGTACCCCAAGTTGCTGTAAGTTCTTTTTAGTAGCCAAAAAAAGCAGCTTCTGCATGATATAGTAGGACACATATAAGGTTGTTATCAGTTAACCGGTTCTCAGATCAGGACCGGTCCTGTTTAATCAGGACAGGTTAACCACAACTTTAATAAGCCCGTAATTAGCTTAAGTTTATTTTTGTTGTGATACAGTTAGGATGCAGGGCAGCACACCAGACTAATGCGAGCGATGGTGACTTTAATTCGCTTTCTCCATTTTCTGGAATGATTTATATCTTTTTCCCAGGAACAATGCTCCCATCGTCGATTTCAAAATTACGTTTCTGCCGTATCGACGATGGGAGCGTTGATTTATTAAACGTAGATAGTTTCGTTTCTTTTCATAGCTATTTAACTAAAATTAGTTTTAATGTATTCTAGAATCATTTCCCTTGAATTAAAAAGTCGGAAATCTTCTGTTTGAGTATATTTTAACCACAAAAGAAGTGTTTGAAAGGCTTGTTTTCATTTTCGTGTTACGTTTGTTTACAAACATGGATATTGAACTAGCTCATCTGGTTATTCATCGAATATTAATTTAAATACTACAATAATTAACAAGAAAAAGGTAAAGTTTTTTTTAATGATTATTGAGATATTGATTTTAAATTGCAGATGAAACATACGCTTAGTCTTAGTGCTAGTAGTTGTAGTGTAATTAAAAATAAGTTGACAAGTCATCTGTTGATGAACATCAAGTCCCACCCACGTCTCAAATCTTGATGAACTAAACATATTTATACTACAAATAATAATATTGACAATATATAGTGTAATTTTAAAGCTGCAAAAATTATCACTGTGTGAAACTAAGTGCAATTTTAGATATAGTTTAGAACAATTTCTAGTTGCAATACATCATATAGCTTCCAGTTCCATTGTAAACAGTTCAATTTTTTGTATAATTTTCTTATGTGGGTGACCATGGATAATGAGCTCTGATATTATATTTGTTTGCTTTTTTGAAGTGACATTGTTTCTATTTGGTGTAAAAATAAATATAGTTTCTAAAAACATTACTTGATTACATTCTAGCTAAAAATCTAAATTTTAGTGACTTTGAATGACGTTTTGTAAAAAAAAATTATAATTAAAAAAAAACCTTTATTTTCATTACAACAAAAGCATATTATTTTATGGAAATAAGGTCAGGAGTCTATGTTACCTAAAAAATTAATTCATTTCCCTTTAATTCAATACCAAATTTATCAATATCTGTTAAAAAATAAAAAAGTTATTAACATTTTAAGATGGCATGGGTAGACTGCGACAAATTTCCAAAATAGATAAATCCGTCAAAGGGTGGAAAATAATTCCAGAGAAAAAGAGTTTAAAAATTTTGAATTTGCTTAGTTGAGGCACTGTTAGAGAGCTAACGCACAGTGTCGTTTGGTGTGAACAACGGCCACCTGTATTGTTGTTATATTTCATATCTGTAGTGTTCAAATTAATTTGACATTGCCAAAAAAATTAGACAAAGAATTTTACACATTTTCAGAGCCAGTATACATTTTGTTTTTTTCATAATTTTTGGAATATATAGGTTAACCATAAGCCGTTTTTTATAACTTTTATTTTAAATGGCTTATTTGGAAGATACTCATCTTTGGATTATTTTTAATTTTATGTAAATTTCTTATTATAAACTTTTTTTTCTTTTTTCTTACTTGATTATTTCGCATAAATATATATATTTTTAACTGTCATTAAAAAGTTGCGGTAATTGAATATATATATACATATCTAATATCATTTTTTTAAAAGTCTAAGACGATAGCTGAGCAACTGGCAGAAAAGTTGAATGCACGATTGGGCTACAGGCCACAGTCAGAAGAAGAACAAATAACTTTAGAGCCAACAACTGGGGAGACATTCAAGAGGTATGAAGAAGAGTTAGACATCAATGATTTCCCTCAGACTGCAAGATGGAAGGTTACGTCCAGGGTAAGCAAATAAATTTAAGATTTTTATTAACTTTTAATAAGCTAAAATTTATAGTTAGATATTCTGAATGAGCTGCTTTGATTTGCGCTGTGCCGACAAAAAGAGGCTGGGTAAGGCTGATTTCATTGACCTCACTTCAGCTAAGTTTTAATTTTATTTTTGATTTCTTTTTATTAGTTTTATTTGTGTATTTGTTTGTTGAAGAAGGTTCTTTGCCGAAACGTTCGCTGTTTTGTTATGTCCTGTCAGGCTAACTCATAACCTGTTTTCCATTTTCTAATTTATTTAAGAGTAATGGTAGTTCTAAATTAAGAGATTCCACAACTCCATTTATTTATTACTTCAACGACTGCTGGAAATTGAGAGAATTAAAAATTTATTATTTTAATATTAACCCTCCCCCAGCTAGTGAAAGTGAGACAGAATAGATTATTGTGTTAAAATATATCCTCCACTTCATAGCTTTTGGATTATGCTCAATTTAATTTATAGGTATATTGGCCAAAGGTTTTCTTCCTGTCAAGAAGCAGATCAGCTAGCCTTAACCCACAAACTGTGTATCTTTTTGGGTGCCATCAGAAATAGTAAAAAAAATGCATACATATATTGTTACAAAACCCCAATAACTATATATTTTATGAAAGGGGGATGGATGGAGATTAGGTTAGCTCTGTTAACCACCCCCTAAAAAAAATCAAATACTCAAGCACAAATTTTTAAAACTTTCTAATACCCCTAACATAATTTAAATAGTAGAGAGTCAATAAAAGTAATTATTAAATTTATATAGATTTATCTTTCAGAAAATGTATGGTTTTAAAAAGTTTTGAGTACAAATAAATAAATAAATCCTTTATTTTACCAGTGAAAGATAAATCTATTGGTCTCTTTTTGCAAAACTTGTCGAGGAACAGGAAAAAAAAAAGTTTAATGATGTTGCTGTACACTGTTCATAATTGTTTTTGGTTGTCTAACTGTGAAGTTTATAACACAAATCAGATGCAGCAGTCACTGTAACCAATCAATTCTCATCTGAATGTGCAAATTCGATGTCAAACTGTGGTTCATGACTAGCATTAGGCATAGGGCTAAGACTAGCACTAGTCACTAGCATTGGATTCACTAGAACTAGAATCAGAGCTAAGATTATCATGTGGAATACTAAATCATCACCACTATCACTTAGATCTTCACAAGAGACTTTCAAATATATATTTCTATTCTTCTTTTTTTTTTTTTCACCTGTAGCCAAGGTACAACTGCAGAATTATCCATTTTGACTCGAAAATTGGCTTAAGGAAATATTGTTTATAACACATCGATAAAAAATACTATTTTAAAAGCTTTTTAACTGCAAGCTTGACCCAAACAAAAATTAATAATGAAAGAAAGTAACATAGTTTACGATTTTTTCAGCCATCCACAGTTTGTGGGTTAAGGCCACTCAAAGATCATATCTATTTATTTTTTAAAATTTCTATATACTGAATATTGTTATTATTTGCTAACTTATCTGTCATACTTTTTTTACAGGAAGCACTAGCTACCATTTCAGAATTTTCAGAAGCTGGTATTACAGTGCGAGGTTCATATTTTCCTCATGGTAAAGAGCCAAAGGAAGGGGAGCGTAAATTATATTTGGCCATTGAGGCCACCAGTGAATTAGCTATTAGTAAGGCTAAGGCAGAGATCATACGCTTAATTAAAGAGGAGCTTATACGCCTGGTGAGTTGCATAATAATTAAATGTTACGCTATATTATTGATAGCTTTAAATTTTAATTACATAACTAATGTGATGCTACTTAGAGCATAGCCTTAAAAGTAAATGTGTAAAATAAGCTGAATTTTTTATTTTTGCAGCATCATTCATTTAATAAATCTTAAAAATTACAAAATAATTATTTCTCTTTTGATGAAAATTAAAAGCTTCTGATGTTTGTTGCAGCAAAACTCATACCAGCCCATCAACCGAGGTCGTTACAAGGTGTTGTAGTTGTAAATAAATTTGAGTGGCATGAACAGTGAATAATGTTTAAATGTGTATGTAGTTTACAGGTTGCCACTGTATGACTGATGAAAATTAAAATACTAGTACCAAAAGTATAAATACACTTTTTATCAATAAATTGACTTTCCATTAAAATTATATGTATATCATTTGAAAAAATAAATACTATGACGTGAACAACTGCTTTTAATTATTAAGTTCTAAAGTACAGCTAAATAAATAAAATTAATCTAGCAACAAATTTCACCATTTATAACAGTTAATAAAATATAATTTGCTGACACATTTCAAAATTCTTGACTTGATTTTATCAGAGCAATACCTTGACATGTGAAAAATATACTTAAATAATTTTCAGATATGAAGTTTAATTCATCCATCTGACATGTTTAACTCATTCGCTACTATTGCGACTGAATGCGCCCAAAAGCGCCATGGCGTCTAGCAACGCTCGTGCATCACGTGACCTCGCGAGAAGCAGCCTTCAATAGCTCTCCGCTTTTTGAAAAGTAGAAACCTCGCTGATTTTATTTTAAAAAAACGGATGTTTATATCATTTACGGTTTGAAAGTTGTGTGGCTTAGAAGTCGGACTATGTTTGGTGAAATTTGGACACGTGGTTTCTAAATATTTTGATGCAATGGCCTTTCATTTTCTTGACTATTTAATTGCTGCTACAACGTCTAAAAATGCAGCAGTTAATAACTCAAACAATTAGGAAGAATGGACTTTGATAGTGATACTGATATTATTAATAACTGATCCGAATCAAGCTAACGAGAGTGATGGAGACACTGTCTCTGAATCTCGGTCACACAAGTTGATCAGTTTTACAGACAAGCTATATAATTTTAATGAAATAATAGGGGAAATCATTTTCTCCCTACTGATAGCAGTCCCATTGACTACTTCAAGCTTTTCTTGAACTCTGCCATAAGAGTTGTTAAATGTTGAAACAAACAATACGCGGAGCCGCAGCAAACAGCCAGAAAGACACCTTGTGGAAGGAGGTTACTAATGAGGACATTATAAATTCCTCTACATCAATATCATGATTAGAATCAAGTAACCAATTACAAAATTGAATTTGCCAGTGGATAAGATGTTTCTTAAAGTTTCATGAGGCAATAAAACAATAAAAAGTGATAAACAACGGAGGTCGATGCCCAAAAACAGTGATGTAAATTTTCAAAAAACACTTTTCCCGATTTATATAAAATATATTTGTGAATAAAAGTGCATCAACCCATACATTTTTGAAAAGCTTATCCAATTTTCTATTTTTTGATTTATATTTTGTAATTTTAAAATATCATTAAGTTATTTAAAAATATTTTTAATTAACATGGGGGTGCAAGTTTTTTAGAGTAATCTCCCTTTGCTTAGTACTCTAGGGGGTGTTTTGGTTTTTGTGCTTAGTAGCGAATGAGTTAAAGAAAAATCTAAAGACCCATATGAAGACCTCATTTTTATAGTTTTAAAGTTCAATAATTAATTAACTCATAGGATCACAGATCTCATTTTCTAAATATAAAAACACATTCAAAACTTTCTATTTCTTACCATCTACTAAAGGATATTTATAAGTATGAGAGTCTAATGTTAAAGAAATGTATACCCAATCAATCTAATGAATTTTTAAAAAGGCATATGAAAAAATTTTGATCCAATACTAAATTTGACAAAAAGTTGGAACAATTCCTAAAAAGAAAATCCATGTCCATTTTTATCATCAAAACAAGAAATGACATCCATTCTGTACCAAAATGTGCTTTGAAGAAGGAGAGGATAATATATTTTTAAAAAAAAACTTCTTAAATCAAGACGGGCTTTCTATAACAAAACTTTTTTTAAAAAATTACTGTTTAAAATGTAACCACAAAATCTTAGAAATTTACAAAAGTTAAGACAGTTGTGATACTTTTTTCTGTTATCTACTAAAATGGAAAGGATTATTTGATAGCAATGAGTTATTAAATAATTTAAATTGTTTAAAAATTAATGGAGAATCAAACAAAATAATATAGTCTTCTGCTAAATCTCTTATTAACACAATGAAATATTTATCAAATCCTGATCATGTCAATTTTAGTTGCAGACACCTGAGCTAATAAATGTTCCATAGTGCAACATCATGTAATAGATGGATTATAACTGCATTCGCTATTTATAGGACTTTTGTAGATATTTGGTCTCTCCCCTACTTTGCTTTTAGGTATCTTAACATTAAAAATTTGAATGTATGTAATCAAATAATGTAACATGACTTGGCAACCTTGAAAACTTCTCTCCATATTCAATGATCAATCCAAAAGCACTTCCTGAAAAAATAAATGTTAATTAATATCGAACTGAAATAAAAGCTTCAAACTTTTCATTCATATCGTTTATTCACCTTTTTATCTTTAAGTTTAAGTCTTAACTTAGATCTGACATTCCTTTGATTAAGAATAATACTTACTGACTGTGACTTTTTCTTTTACAATGGTTTTGTATAAAACCTCAAGGTTTTTGCTAAGTTCAGCATCACCAAAAGTGAAATAATGCACTTCACGACCTGCCAAACTTGCTGCCATCAGTTGGATTAAAGCTAAAGTAGACAAAATTAATCACTTAAAAATGTGTTAAAAGGTCTAGAAAGGCACTTATTTAACACTTAGAAAAGTGGTTGTGATGGATATGTCAAATGATAGTGAGGCATTCTGTGGATTAAATTTATTGGCCATTGAGGTTTTAAAGCAGATTAGCATTTGTATCATGTTTAATACTTATATTTGTGATGAGGAAGAAAGAGATCAGGATTTTGTTAAAATTTTAATAAATATTTATGTTTCGAGTGTTCTTTTGACAAACTTTTAGCCACGTTGAGTAAAAAGATTTAATTTTTTTTTTATTGTGCTCTTTATTTCATTGGAATAAATTCGCGAACACTAAAGATATGAAATTTGAAGTATGCAGCTGAAAATTTGTCAATCATCCTAAATTTTTTTATACAGAGATAGAATATGTAAAAACTTCAGCCAATGTAAAGGTATAAAGTTGTATAGTAATAATTTTAACTATTCAGATCTAAATATTACTTACCTAAAATAAACCTTAATACTTAAAGCAAATGAAAACCAAGAATACTTGTTTATAGTTTGACAATGTTTTTTGTTGTTATTTTTTACCTTTCAGCTGTTTGTCCCCACCGAAAGCTCCACATCCCCAGTTTCCAGTACACACAGGTGGCAGTTTGAGAGCACTTGTTTTAAATTCATCATACTTGTATTTACCACTGAATGCACAGTAGGCCTGAAAATAAATCATTATGCAAATAAATCCGCAGAATTGATAAAATGTGTTCTTAGGGTGGACCTTAATTGAAGACTAATCTAAAATCAAAACTTACGCAGTGAAATGCAAAAATCATAACTCATCTATCTATTGACTTTTAAAACTTTCATTTTGTCAAAAAAGTGTTTATTTAAACATTAAATATAATTGTCGCATCTAATAAAATTTATATATCTTACTATGACTACAAATAACCTGCCCAACAATGTAAATGTAATGCATGAAATTATTACTTGACAAAATTTGCATTTAGGTACAGCAACTTGCAACTTTTAAGTTAAAAGAAACAAGTGCTTTTTAAATTCCTTTTATTACGTGGATTATATTTACTGAGGGTAAGGGGCCGTCCATATATTATGTATTCAAGCAGGGGGAGGGGGGGTCTCCACTGAATGCGTACTTACGCACAACAAATTTAATTTGCATAATATTAAACCTAGTAATGTAAACCGCTCAGACTGCAAACGGCATCCGTGACTGAACAAGTCTTGACTGATATGCAATAATGTTTTATAATTTAATGCAAACAAAATTCTGAACTTTTAATTACTTAAAAGTAATTAATATTGGATTCAGACCAAACGTTCATACATTGCTAAAATATGTCGTCAGATTTATATTTCCATTTCTTGAAATTAGTAGATTTTTCTATTTTGCCCACCAGTGTCTCAGCCGTTATATAAACATAACGATATGGCCATTTCACTGCTTATATTGTTAGGATGTTGCTAGCGTTAACGACATAAGTAAGCAGCAGCCACTTCGATATTGTTATACTTTATACGTTTTTTGGCCATCCATGAATGACATGCGATTTTGGCCACAAAACTTAGACTCCCCTCTCCACAATATGACATCACAAATCTTTGATTGCCCCAAAGCTTATTGAAAATTACCATGTTTCAAATTACATTTTTGTCATTGAAATATGTATTTAGTGTAAGTATGCACTCTAATATCGTAACATGTGTGAAGCTATTGAAGATTTAGCTAAATAAATTGTAAGCAATCATCTGGAACTTTGATTTAAAGTAGCTCATTTGGATGTGATTTTGATTTCTTAAACACCACCCCTCCCCCTTGTCATACATCATCACAAATGCGTGACACTTCTCCGCCCCCACCCGAGGAGCATGAGGACATAAATAGACGGCATTGTTGAAGACAGTAAAATTTGAATGTTCTGTTATATTTATTCAATAATTTTAATATGAAAAACATGATGTTACATGTTTTTTACCCCAAAGCCCTCTTGCCACACTTTGTCACAAAAAACTTAGACCCCCCTCCTCCAATATGACGTCAAAAAAGCTTTGAACCTACCTAAAAGCTACATTTTCAAATTGAAAATTAGCATGTTGCAAATTACTTTATTATCATTTGAAGATGTATTTAGTGTAAGGCTGCACTTAAATATTAACAGGTGTGAAGCCATCGCAGACGTCATTGAATAAACTGCAAGCAATCAAATATTTTAGGTGCGCATTTTGATGTGATGTCATATTTCTTAAACACCCCCTAACCCTCTTCACATATCGCCACAAACATGTGACCCCCCACCCTCTAGGCGCGAGATGTCATTTATGGACTGCCTAAAAGAGTAAAATCAATATAAGTCCAAACCGCTTAAGTCGACGGCGTTGGGGAATGGAAAATGGCATCGACATAACCGATGATCGAGTTAAAGCAAAAACCAATATGGCGGCAAAATATTAACATGTGCTTGAAATTTCTTTATGCACGTGTTGTGTGTTAATTAGTGATGGGACGATTTATCAGAATCGTATATCGGGACCCTATTTCTTCACTCTTTCTTAAGGTTGTTAAGGCCATTCGTTTTTAAAGACCGTTTAAGTTTAAATATAACGCCGTTTTGCGGTGATTCCCAGATTGAGCAATACTGTGCCTTCGAAGCCACTTGCTTGATATTCCGTACAAGCTACACAAATAAGTAACCTACACATCCCCTCATTGTCCCCGAACCATTCTCTTCCTAATCATCTTCTTTGGGTCCGTCCCCTCAGCTCAGAATGGTCTATCGTGACCTATATATGACTCATGACTTTTTGATGAAGATTCCATAAATAAATGGTTTTCCTTGTTCTGCAGTCTTGAAACCTAGTTTTCACATCATATTAAGTTATATTTCAACAGCTTGTGTTCCATTTTTTAGCAGACTGGATGAAATGATGAGGTGAGCTGGGTCTAAAGTTTGATGACACCTGGTCACCTGATAATCATTATTTGTGACAGCTATTAACCGTCATTACGTTAAAATTCCTTAGACGCAATTGATCTGAATGAATAAGAGTTGTTTTTTTTTTACTGGTGATAATATTAAATAGGCCCAAGCCAAAACATCTTTATGAACAACTTATCATTTGGAATGACTAAACTTATTATAAATAAAATAAGCCTGACCTTTTTAAGTTCTCTTGTCAATTGTTGATTTCTGAACTGATCTGGGAAATTTCGTATGACTAAGGCATCCATTGCCACAACTTCAGTGGACCTCCTACCCCAGTTATCCCTGAAATAAAAAAAAATGTACCCATTACACCTGTGCCATAACACAATGATGACATAGTCTTATAAATAGAATGTTACAGAATCTGTGTTGAGTTACGAACACCCTATTCAGAGTTATTTTCGCTGTGTTTTTATGTTGTGATTGTTAGTTTGGCATTAGACATAACATTAATTATAATTAAAAAAGCACAGGAAATATATTTTTAAAAAAATACTTCTATTGCGGCAAAACAATCTAATCAAGTTTCCTGATTGTAATTCTCATCATTTTGTAATGTTCAAATATCAGTTGAAAAAATTATGTTTAATGAAACATATAATGACATAGAAATAGATGGCACACATAAGCTATATTTATAGTTTATTGGTCAAAAAAATGTCAGTGTCAATACAATAAAGTCAAGTTTCTGGTTATTAAAGAAAAAAGAATTAAAAAAATTAAAATGTTTCTGACGTTTCCCCCCTTCTTTCAAAACCCAGAAGCCAAATTTGAAAACTAAACTCGCAAATCCGGGAAGAACGAGAAAACACCTTGCAATTCTGGAAAGAGCAAAATAAAAAACTCGTGAATTTGGAAAATTCAAATATTTAGCTTCACGAAACCGGAAATCCGGGATAAACCAGAACGGTGGCACTCATGCTGTCAGTGCATGAGGCAATATTGAGTCATCCTGTTGGACTTGAAGGCAAAAAACTAGTATCAATGACACTCAAAAATAACCAAAAGGATATAAGGTTCTATTTATCTGAAATTGAGAGCATGAAAAAATACGACAAAGACAGAGCTGCTGTTAACAGTGGCATGAATTTACTGTTTAACAACAAAAGCAATGTACCTTTTAAGTTTTAGCTGCACGGTTGCGCAGATATCTGGCCGAAGCAGCGTGGCAGGTAAGAATTACTGCGCAGCAAATTTGGTAAACTATTGCACAAAAAATTATGCTGTGAAAGTTTTAGCACCAATTATTTTACTGTTTTGCACAAGGGCCAACAAATCTTAGAGGGAATATTTATCATAAGTGCAATACTTAAGTAAAAATGAGAACTGAACACTTTTATAGTCTAACCTCTGTGTATTATCTATGAAGTTATCCTCAAATTTGAAGGTATCAGAATATCCAGTGTAACTACTGAATCTTTCACAACCTAAAGAAAAGTAGACGGATACATTAATAATTTTATGTTCTTTTTTTGTGTGACGAAATGTTGGGTCTAAAAAATAAAAATAAAATTTATGTACAAAGATTTTTTAAAAAAAAGTAATGGGAAGCCAAAAGATTTTAAAATTAATTCTCCGGTTTGCTCCCATCACTTTCTCCAAAAACCTGTAAAGCATGTTTTCTTCCCCAGTTCATTATTTCCACCATTTACAAATCATCCCTAAATTGACAGTACCTGTCATGATAAGAACCTCATTATCTGTGAGGCATTCAGTAAACAGACGTGACAAAATCATCTCAGGGCATAACATGAAGCGTATCTCTTCTTGCACTAAACCTTGGCCCAGGGCACCGCCGCCCACATATTTGTTGGCAAAATCAGCCTGTGGAATCATTGGAGAGGGTCTGAGTTTATCAAATTAATTCTTTTTTAGAGTGCCTTGATATCATAATATATATATATATAAACACACACAATGCCGTGCTATGCTTCGGGGTAAGCTAAAAAATAACCATATTTTGTTTTTGGGTTTCAAATTCCCCTAAAAAATTTATAGAAGAGTATAAACACATCAAGAAATTTGAAAAGCGATAAATCAAACCACTTGTCCATACAAATCACTATCTGTGTGTTGAGAAAATAGAAAGTATGATAAATTTAAATATTACCCATCAATTTTTGTATTTTGGCTTTAATAACGCACCTTTCCTCTGTATACTCTACAGAATTAGAATAACAAATGTCCTCTATAACAGTTACAAAACTCTAATGGGCAAGCCTCAATTTCTTTTCACATGAAATGAAAACTATATCTTTTGATGTGATTCCTTTGGTTCTAGGAAAAAGTTCCCCTTAACACCCATTCCATTTGAAATTAATTTAAAACGATTAGGATAGTTTTTTTTAGCCATATAATATTTATGGGAATATTGATGCCCAGGGGAGGGTGTAAAGTAGGGTTTATTTGTTTAAAAGACACATTTCTAAGAGATTCATCTTTAATAAATTATCATGTCATTTAAAATGGCTTCCCCTCTTTATTCCAGTAGTAGTAGTAACGATGCACTAAATTGGCAGATGGTTGTTCCACTAAAATAAACATATTTTTTTCTTTGTATTTTCAGTCGTTTTTTTCAGCTTATAAAATGACATATTTCTCAAGGTCTTCATATACATTATTTACTGTGTATGCATTTGATTTTAAATCAGAATGGTTAAAAAATGGCACTTATACAATTTAAAAGAAAACTCATTTATTGCACCACATGATTCGCCTTTGAAATCAGTCTTTATAGGAATCTTTATTCTTGTTGTATAATATTGCTCTAATAAAATCTTAACATTATGAGTCGTTTTTTCAACAGATCACACACTTTCTGATGCTAGATCCTGTATATAGATCTTATTACCCATTTGATATTTCATTAAATATATTTACACCTTAAAGAACAGTACAATATCCAAAGCAGATGCCATGCAACTGCATTGTTGTAGAAAACTACCAATTTTGGTGATTTTATTATTGAATTTCAAATTTTACAAAGGTAATAAAAGTTGACAACTAATACATATGTACACATACACACCCATGAATACACTCACTCACATGCTTATTCACACACTTAACTCCGGTTCATTATAATCAACATATTAAAAAAATCAAATCAAATCAAATAAACCACTGCTCTTTTTACATTGTTCCAGTTTCCCAAATTAATATAAGCTCATACAATGAGGTCACGGCATATAATATTTTACGGCGCGAAACAACACACGCTCTGTTAATCTTGAAACCAAAATTATTATGATTTCACGCCTATATTTTTAATTTTTTAAAAATCAAGAGTTACCCCGCGTAATGATCACTGACTGACTGACAGACACACAATATATATAAGATTCCTTTTTATAAAGTGCAGTCTATACACAGCTGTTAAACTTAAATTAAATCGTGATGCATTTGTAAAAAATTACTTGTAGCATATTCTCTCCATGGTCTTCAATTGTCCCATTTTCAAAGACTGTCAGTTGGCTCAAACTTGATCTTTCTTCTTTCCACTTGGGAATATCCCCATCATGAAGATATTGACGTGTGTATGTAAGTGTTCCGACAGGCACTAACATTTTTTAAGGGAAATCAAACATTATTTAAGGTTATGGAAAAAAGAGGGGTGGAACATGCATCAGAATAATCATACTTTAGATTAACAATTACTCAGTTAATTGCGTTCAGAGAAAACTATGCTGCCTTTTTTGCCATGTAGTTCTGGTAAAGGCAGATGTTTAACTGTTTAATATATGTAACATTTGAAGAGTATTGATTGCAAAAAACTATACATTTTTTGCATTCCTATAGATAAATCATGAGAAAAGAGACAACAGCATCAAATATCTTCACCCTTACTTTTTTCAGTGACATGCTTGAAGTAGTTAATTAGGCATTTCAATTTTTCAACTTTTCTATATGACCGTGAGCCACTGTATAAACTGTCAGATTAGAATTACAAAAACGTATTTTAATAACTATAATATATGTTGATTATTTTTTAAAAATGTTTTTAAAAAAACAACCAAAAAAAGCCACTAAAATATGTATAAAGATTCAGCAAGATAGTTGGCCAGATCAGAACTAAGTTAATAAAAATGAATACAGAACATACTTGCTAAAGTTGATATCAGGCAATTTGCTGCCTTTAACTTTGAAGTTTCTTTTAGGAAATGTACAGAAAAAGGCATTGGCCAGGAGACAAGCTGCCTGCTGCTGAGTTATGCTGATTTTCATGTTATGGTATTGTCGTAAGATAGGCAGTGACTGAAATGAAGAAAATTGTTAAAATATCATTAGGAAGTAATTTTAGGATATAAGTCATACTTGGACAAATGTGTGTTAACCAAAAAAAACAACAACAAACAAACAACAGCAGATATAGAAATAGTTAAAAGCTAAAAATGGGCTACACATTTCCCCCATTTCATCCTATCACAGTTTGGTGGCAGTTACTTTTTTAAATTGTAATTACACCATTCAACCCATGAGCAATTTATGAGAGAGAGGTTAAAACAAAGAGAGAGCAGAAGATATTGCTTAGATTATTTAAAATATACTCTTCTCTATCTGCCCTATAACCTAAGTTGGCCCTTTTCTTCCCTCTAATATATCTGGATGTTAGACAGATATGTTAACAATATTTTTTTGTAAACTTTATCTTTCTTTAAATCCCTTATACTAACCGTCTTGTTGTGGGCTCACTGTTGGGCGGAAAAAAAGGGGAAAAAAAAACATTCTTTTTTCCAGCGATGCTATCGAGCTGAAATTTTGCACATAGACTCATGTCACCTAACAATGCATTGCATCAAAAATTCAGATCCATTGAATTTACAGAAATAAAATTAATGAACTTTTAGTTAATCTCTATAAACTCTATGTTGCCGTCTGCTATTGTTCACCTCCACATGTACCTGGCATTCAGTCCAGCCATCTGTAACCACACCTCACCCCCACTTTTACAGCGAGGGGAGTTCAGTCACGATCAGTCTGTATTTGTTTGAGCATAATCAAAACTTTTAGTTCTAGCACGCTTTGCCGGGGTGGTACCGAAGTGATAGCGAGTCGAAGTTGGGAAAATTCCACCCCTCCCTTGGGAGGTCAACTTAGTGTGAGATTTTTTTGACCTAGTGTCCTGGACGCCCAGGTGGCTGCTTCTAGAAGCGACCGCTCTGGGGGGGGGGGCTTCTCAGCTTTTATGTCCCTTAGGGGGCCAGAGAGCTGAAGGGGTTTTCCGGGAAGCCCCATGAAGAGCGCAGGCTCGGGACTGCTGACTTCTTCCACAGTAGGATTTTCAGTTCTGGCACGCAAAGATACCGCAGCAAGAACAGGCACACTTGCTGGCTCAGCAGGGCGCTTCCCAGCCCCAAATCAATTGCCTAATGACCCAGCTGGGGGTAAAATTGTGGCTCAAAGACCATTTTATGGAAAAATGGCTAGCGGGCTGGGAGAATGGTGACACGGTAAGGGTGCTTTACCATAAAATGCCGCGACCGCGCAATCGAGATCCTTGGTGAAGCTGCCAGCCCCTCATCACGAAGATCTGGACTGGATACGGTCCTACAGCAACTTTCACAAGCTAGACAAAAACAGGGAACAGGGCTGCCGTTTATGTGGTATGGCAGAGGAGACAGTAACACATCTGCTGACCGAATGCTCTGCGGCTATTAGGGCGGTTGACGGGTCAGGCAGCACATGCACTGCGGAGGATGAATATCTCCATGGCGACACCCTTATGTTGAGGCTCGCCTTTGGTATTGTAGACCGGGTTATAAGAGTCTGAGTGATTCAACCCTCCAATGAGAATGTCACATATTAGGTTCTGGTGCTTTAGATCTGCGGGAAAAGGTGAAATTGGGATCGGACACCAACATACTTGGGGATCAAGCTGGACCAGAAGCTCCAGATGCATACCCACACACGTGAATTATGTGCCAAAGCCCCGGCAAAACTGTCCCTGGTGAAAAAGTTAGCCAGAACTAGTTGGGGTGCAGACACAATTTAACTAAGGGCTCTTTATCTCGGTAGTGTGAGAGGTGAAATTGACTATAGCCTCCTGGTCTAAGCCCTTGCGAGCCATACGGGTCTTGAAAGACTAGACCGATTAAGAACCAAGCTCTATGGTTCGTATGTACCACACCCACCGCCACAGTAGAAATCATGTTGAATATAGAACCCCTGGCAATAAGGCGGGGAAAGCAAACATGACCACGGTAGACCAATACCGTAGGTTGGAGCATGACGAACCCTGCTACCAATTACAAGAATGTTGGGTAAAGAGGACACAACTGAAGATACAATCCTTCATGGAAGCGGTCCACTAACTGGAGAATTCTGTCCCCATACCAAAATACAGGGAATGCATGCAACTTTGACGGGCCTGAACTACATTTGACACTGGCAAATACTGCGGTGACAAAAGCCAGTCCCATCGAGCTCCAGCGAGACGAGACTCTGAGAACAATGGAGGCCTACGGTGACAATGTGGTAAAAGTCTTCACGGACGGCTAATGCTTCAGTGACGGAAGAAGTGGATACAGTATACTAATTCAATACCCTCAATATGTACTGCTTCAATTGCAGCATCAATAGCCTGAAAATATTTCTGGCGAAAATGTTCCTCAACAGTTGGAAATTCAAATGGTGCTGATCCTTCTTGAATTCAATACCCCCAATCTGGACCCAACAGCACCGAATTGTCAGGACTGTGTGGATCCGCAAACAGTAGTCATGATGCCGAACTGGAGGCGATCCACTGGGGTTTGAAGGAAGTACGCGGACGTCTAGCAAAAAGAAAGGTTTTCCTGACCCTAGTAGTTACACCAATTCATGGTTTTCCCTTGAGATCGTGGGTCAATCATCTATGGAGACTAAAACGGTCAGTGTCATCCTGGCATGTGGCGACAGAGTAATCCTGCAGTATATCGCTGGCCACTGTGGCAAGATGCATTCAGACAGCGTTGGTACGTTAGCAAGAGAAATGACTTCAGTGCTGGTCATCAGGGAATACAGTCAGGAAAGTTTACCAGAAAATGCCGTGACCGAGACAGAGCGATCCGTGGTGGAAAATTGAAAGTAGTAATCAGACACTCATAACACGGATGAGAACTAATCATTGTACAACACGAAGCTACCTGTAAAAATTTAACACCAGAAGGAAACTGGCCTGTCGCTTGTGTGGCGTCGCCCCTCTTGAAAATTTTAATGGGGGGGGGNACAAAATGTGACAGAAATACAAATTTTACCCCCTTAATTCAATAATAGAATATAGTAATTCTGTAGCAAGTATTTAATCAATATTATTAAAAAAAAATATATATTTAAAAAAATAAAAATGAACATTGAGCACTTCTGTCGTCAGCTGATTCATTACTGAAATGAATGTTAGGTAAGTTTCTATTTAATTTTTAGCTCAAGTGAGCATTTCAAACATTTCTGTATTATTTATTTCTGATATATAAAATATAATTACATCTGCAGATAGAGAATAAAATTTATGACATTCTGAATTTTAGATCAGTTACAATTAAGCAAGATATTTAAATTTTAATATTCAATAATTTCGAACATATTTTTGAAAATTATGTTCATTATTGTTAGAATTTTATGAAAATATAATGCAATTTTTTTTTCCAATTGTTGAAATGATGATTGTGTCTTAAAAGGACTCTCTCTATCCACTGATCAAATATTTTGTCACGGGTAAGTATCCATATAAGGTATATTATAATTACTATGTAGCGAGATTAAAAAAGTCTCAATAGTCTTTGGATATTATCACAAATCAATCCAAGTATAAATATAATTATTTAAACGCACCAAAGTATTCTTGGTGTTTCATTCATGGTTATAAAGGCTTCTGTGATTTCTGTAAGATTAATGATATCAACCCTGTCCTTATGTGTGTGCAGAATAAGCAGGTTGTTAAGATGTTTTTGAGTCATTGTAGAATGTAGATAGGTTTTTAGACGGCGGAGAGTCGAAAACGTTCTTTCAGCTGTTGCAGATGAAACTGGACATGTGAGATAAATACGAGGCAATGTGTAAATCTCTGAAAATATAGTTTTTTCAATTGAACTTTCAAGGTTGAAGAGGTCGCTTATCGTTGAAATCTGTGTAACTTTTTAAAGTTTTAGTGCATGCCTCTCGTTCATGCTTTTAACAAAATCACAAAACATATTAATTTGTGTTGCAAGTCGAGCACAGTTAATTTCTGGATAACCAAGAAGCCATTTGTTCTCATCCAGTTCCATATTGATCTGTTGTGGTTCATTTGCTGCTGCCATAATTAATTTCTCAATACTTGTCATAACCTGTTGTCCTTTATTTTCAGTGAACCTTTCATGTACTGCTCCAATTGCAGCATCAATAGCCTGAAAATATTTCTGGCAAAAATGTTCCTCAACAGTTGGAAATTCAAATGGTGCTGATCCTTCTTGAAATGTTCGAGGTTGTTTTCGAACTCTTCGTAGAACTGGTGCATCATCAGTTAGTCCGTCAGAAAGTTTTAGGACATTTTCGTAAAACCTTCTGAACTTTGTTATTTACGAGTTTTTTAATTCTGAGTATATTTCAGCATGTAAAAAAATAAATAATGTAGCAACTGAAATTTAACTATGAATTTCAATATATAAACATTTACATCTGTGCACAGCTGTGGCAACTGGAGGACCAAATACTTCATTTTTGGAAGAGTAATTTGGAAAAAAGTGTCTCTTTCTTCATCACTCATCTGAAATACATACAAATAATAATTTAATAATTGTTAAAAAAAAGTAAGCCTTTTGTTTCTCTTGAAAATTATATTATTGGTTAAGATTAATATCATATTTCAGGAGATACAACACAAGACTTTCTGATTCAGATGCATGAACTTATTACAATTATACATATAAATATTTTAAAAAAATTTTGACCTCTCAATAAATGTTGGTAATGAGCTATTACCAACAAATATCTTTAATTCTTAATTCATATTAATGAAAGGAATAAATAAAAACAATGGTGGACTGACACAAGAAAATTAAAACATATCTGTTAACCTGATCAAAATATTCATAAAGTGAATCAAATTTCCATATCTTCTGGTACTGAGGATTGTAGGCCAATATCGCCTCCTGTGAATAAAAATGAATAATTAAATATGATAAAATGAAACAGTATAAAAATGTCAAATGTTCTTTACATGTTTATCATAATAAATATTATTATGCCACAATTACTTTCAAGAAGTTGAAAATTATCAATTTCTTTAAAAGTTATTGCTATCACATTAACTACAGTCAAACCCAGTTATGTCGACGGCCTAGGGGTTTTCAGAAAAGCATCAAGATTACCGAGGATCGAGATAAACAACAACCAATATGGCGGAAAAATATTAACATGTGCTTGAAATTTCTTTATGCACATGATGTGCGTTAATATTTAATAAATGAGAATGTATATGCATATGTTTTTGGAGGTTTTTTGTTTACAGCGTTGCCGTTATTTGTTTGATGCAGTGATCGGCATGCTATAAAAATTTACATACATGTTTGCTAACAACAAAAGCCATATGTGCACCAACTGTTCATCGGTTTAATTAGGACCGGTTAACCTTAACTTCATTTAGTCGGTATATTACTTTATTAGCTGGAGGTATTTTTTTATGTGTTACGACAGAAAACCAGAGCCAACGACCGTGACATCAAAGCGTTTTCTTAATATAATATTCTGATCTATCAATAATATAAAAGTACACGTCATCACTGTTAGTGAAGTTCGCTAGTGAATGATTTTTAATTTTAAAAAGTTTTCGCATAGTAACGAAGCATAGTTCCAGAAGTAACACAACGCTGAGAGCTGGATACAAGTGGGCTGTGATGTTACCAGCAGACCTCGTGAGAGGGAAATTTTATGCCTTACCCTGCTTGGTTCTAAAAGAATTAAGTAAAAATACGGACTGGACAGTAAAGCAGGCTTTTCTTTTAACGATTGACCGGTCCACAAAAACAAACTGACTTGACAAAAATTGATAATCAAGATAACCGACATTAAGTGGTAAATTTGGCCCTCTTTTGTACTCGAGATATTAGGGTTTGGTGACATAAAAGAAGTGACATAACCGATGAGAAAATGCTTAGATAAAGAGAGAATTTGGTGGGTCCACTTCAAAAGTGTTGACATAATAGGGTTGGCGAGATTACCGAGGTCGAGATAAGTGAGTTTGACTGTACATAAATTTTCTACTTATTTTAATCTTATTCAAGTATTATTTTATTATCGCTGACCTCTAACTTGAAGACATCAGGAATATTTTTACTCAGTTCCATTTCAATCAACTCCCATCTTCTCTTTGTATTAGGCTAGAAATAAAGTATAATATTAAATAAGTTAAATGATAGGAAAAGAATAAAGTTGTTATCATCAATTTTCTGCAACCAATATTTTTCAGTTTAAAAAAAAAATCAGTTAGGGAGATAATTTAACATGATGATGACTCAGATACATAACTTACTTCATAATAAACTGAAGAGATAAAAAGCAGCAACAGTAAGTAAAGCCAATCATTATCTATGTGCTTGTTATTCCCAAAAAGCACATCTTTTTTAAGATTAACTTTTTACATTCCCTGATGTTTTCTTTTTCACAATTTTCTTAAGAGGCAATAACTTTTAGATATATTAGTATATGATTACTGTTATATATCAACTTATAGGGAGAAGCATGGGGTTTCTATTGGTGATAGTTTAAAAACATATTGTTTCCAAACTGGAAAGTTGTATTATTTAAAAATACAAAATTATGATAAATTGTTTCTGGTAATAAGATTTTTAAAGGGAAAAGAATATTACACATGGATTTGTTCATAAAGCAATTAATTTGGTATGTCATTAAAAATTACTAAACATTTGATCTTTATTGAACTAAATTATAAAATATTTATATGAGCTGAACAAAAAAAGGGGGTGGGTGGGGGAATTCCACAACCCCCTTTAAAAGTAATGATAAATTTCTGGACACATGAAAACAGATCAATACAAATTTTAATATTTAGTACTCAGGCAGATTTTTTTAAAAGTTAAGTGTCTTGGATACTGTGAACTTATGGAAAAATACCTTGCATCTGCTATTGGTCAATTAACTGATCTCTTCACAAAGTTTATCAGGTCCTCAAAAATAACTACAACCTTAATCAACTTAAATAAGTAAAAGACTGAACAAATGATTAGAAAATTAGCATAAATTAATTGACAAGAATCATTTCAAAGGCTAATCTTACGATTATAATGACATTACTAAACAGTTAAATTTGTGTGTGTGTGTTGGGCTTTTGTTAAAACTAGTCTTTATGCCTCATGTGATCTATTTTGTTGTAACACCACCAATAAACAAAATGGAAATAAAATGAGATATGATCTCCGACTCGGTTATAATTCCATTAACATTACAAAAGAAAAGAATTATTTTGGCTTAAAAGTAATATGTAACAAACAGAAAATCAACTTACCCCCGAGTATGAAGAGACATAACTCTTGGGTGAATTAGGCATTGACACAAAGTTGACATCATCCCAACGATCTTGGTTTAAATAAGGATAAGGTTTTGGCGGGTCTTTCATATTCAAAGTCTGTGCAATATACAAAAAAGTATTAACCGAAAATTGAACACATACATAGTATACAAAATTTGTGACCCTGGCTAGATTTTTAAAAAAGTATGTTCCTCATGGTGACAGGGGAGTTAACAGGTTTGACAAAATATTCACAAGTGCAATGTTTAGCAACAGGGGAGTAAATGAAATCCTCGTACAAGCAAGAAGCTAACTCACTTTGACATCAAATAAGATTTTATGTAATTCACTAGGTCTCAGCTCTGGCAAATGATTTTGATGTGGTTCTCTCTCTTTGCGATCAAAATCATCCTGAAAAAAATTCATTCAATAGCACATTTAACGTATCGTATTTATCGGCGTATAACAAACACTTTCATTTTAAGAGGTAAATTTCAGGAAAAAAATAAACATTATATCGGCATGTAACACGCAGACATCCTTTGCCACCAATTTTTAGGAGAAATTAGTGCATGTTATATGCCGATAAACACGGTAATTTAAACATAAAAATTTTCAAACTCTTTTAAGATAGAGTGCATGAAAAAGTATTTATATACATAAGAAATGAAATCATTCTTTGAGAAAAAAAAGGCTTCCAAATTTAATATATGCATTTGAATATATATATATTTATACATATAAATCATATCTTTCACAGATGTGCCTTCTCTATAGATTATTGCATCCTTTGCATGGTTTGTCTAGTCTTGCATTTTAAATGTTGATAGTGTATAGGTTTTCCTGGTCTGATCAGGCAACACATTCAATGCTTGAATTCCAGAAGGGAATACCACATAAATATATATGTGTGTGTATTTAAAAACCTGACTTTGTTTTTGTGTTTTAAATGTATAGCAAGATGAATTTTTCTCAAGAAGAAACAGTTTTATTAAAAATAGCTTTAGAATGGGGTTTCTGACAGGGCATCTTGAGGCAGCAGTCACAAGTTCCACAACAGAAAATAACAGGGAGGGAGAGAGAGATAGCACACATGATTTTTCTCAAAGGCAGTTTATCTACTTAAAGACTAACATCTCACTATTTAGATTGCTGTTTATGTTAATGTAACCACTATGTATAAATGTAGATTTTATCCCCCATGAATCATTACAAAAATTAACCACAAAGATAACACTGTCGTGGTAAGCCGTGAAGTCAATATCATTTAAAGTAATTGCCAGAATCACAAACTCACTGAAAACAAAAACATTTAGACTAACCTTTCTGACCAATTTTTCTTCAGCTTCAAAGTGTGTAGCGTTTTTGTGCGATCCACTTGCATCCCAATTTTCACTTGAGCGTTGATGGCTAAATTAGCAACGTAGCAACATTTTAATCAGTTACATATAAGAGGTTGTAACACTTAAGAAATGATATCCTTCTTTGAAGAAAGTATCCAATTTTAATATTTTTATGATAGTCCTAATTTTACCTCTTATATTTGCTGTCATTACTTGTAGATGGTCCACAAGAATCATTTGCATCTTGGCTGAACTTATGTTTTGCTTCACTGGGTGTAAAGCTCTTGGTAACATCAGAATTTTGCGACCAACTTTGTGTTGATGGTCCCCGAGATGCACCTTTATATTTAAAAATTACATTCAACAGTGTGGCATGTCTTATGTATTTGTTACCATTTAAACAAAATGAGGGGTGAGACTGCAATTAGGCTTATAAAAAATTAAATGGAAAAGACGTAAACAAGGTATGGGTTAGCCTGACAGGACATAACAAAACAGCGAACGTTTCGGCAAAGAGCCTTTTTCAACGGACATACAATACACAAATAAAACGAATATAAAAAAATAAAATTAAGAAACTTAGCTGTGGTGAAATCCAAAGAATTGAAGAAAGTAAAGCTGAGACATGACAGAGTGAGTTTAAATAGGAAAGCAGAGTGGGTGGGGCAAAACGCCTAGGTGGTCAAAGCAAACACCACATTCATCCCATGTGGGACGAGTGTACCATGATTTTCTATCAATCTATTTTCAAATTATTTAACAATTAAAAGCCATATAAAAGTTATAAAATATATTTTTTATAAAAATTTCTTACCTGTTTTATTATGATTTCCACTCCTGTAAATAAACATAACCAAATAAATTTTAAAATTTCTGATGTCAAAACACTGTATTTCCAACTAAAAATTATCTTAATGTACTTCTAAGGCTTAAACATTGGAATGGTTAAGAATACTGACTCACACTGCTTAATTTGATACATGCAAATATGTATCTTTCTTTATGCCTTAAATAAACTGGGAATAAGTTGAGAAATCTAGTACTAGGTATACAAAGCTGACAAATTATAAGGGTGAAATATATTGAATGCTTTAGCTGAATTTGATGCGGCACTGCTAATCTTGCTTTAAAAATACATAAATCGCCTTAACTTTATGAGCTTTTCAATTAAAGTTAGTTTTAACATACTATGCTGCATATTATGTTTTTTTTTTATCCATTTGAATTTGAAATATAATTCAATATCATTGGGGTGACACATTTGTGTCCATTTCCTCCTGTTCTCCAACCTCCAGTCAGTGTATTGGCCAACTCGCAGCATTCATGGGAGCCATAATCACTAAAGCATTGGTTGTGGGCTATTAACATATAGATGAAGAAGTATCTAGTGGACATGCCATAAATAAATCTACAACAGTCATCATCATTAGCTACTGCATTATGGCAAATGGCTTCCTGTTACATTGTCCAATCAAAGTGGTATATGGCCTTTCTAATCCATGGGGGGACCACAGTTGCTTTGTTGGCTCTCTATTTTCTGGAGACTATCTCTGCTGCCAAACCAAACAGCATCCTTTAAGTTTGACCTGCCCACATAAGTTCCACTTTTTTTATCATTGATGTCAAAGGCAGATATTCAAGCAATCAAGGCATCTCGTGCTTTTTCAACAATTATTCTCCATCAGCAGACCACACATTTTATTGAGGATGGATCTCTCTTTGGTATTGGGTAAAGTTTCACTTGCATTAATTACAAATGGCCTTACAACTGAAGTATACATAGTTTCTTAGCAGTTCAATTCTTTGAGCAAGCATTTGTTGTATTCGCCACACAAATTAAAAGAATTTGAAAGAGTAATGTGTGGAACATACAGTACTCACCCATGACCAGCAGTAACATCAGCAAAGCTCTTGTGTAACCTTTTACCCCCTGCATCCATTGGATCACCTAAAATAATATAAAAACAAAACAATAATGTGTTGAAAATGTGATAGGCCAGAAAAAAAAAAGTTTCTTGTATCATAAATGAAGTACCCTATTTTAAAAACAGATATATACAATATCTCAAATATACATTATGTCATTCTGTCTTAGTGGAAAATAGGCATAAGTATTGTGTGCTTTCACCACTTTCATCTGATAATCCATCCTGCAATTTGAGTGTGGAATGGGTTGCCTGAAAAAACTAGGAAAACCAACACTCCATCAGTGATTAAAGACTCTTATAAAAAAAGCAAGACAAGACTAAAACCATGGATAAGCGTAGGAGGCAATAATCTTTGGAAAGAATAGGCCTGTCAACAGGTACCCGTTGTCATGTGATTACCTGGGTAGTAAAAATCCGCTCAGGTACCTGTGAAAATGTAGCTTCAATGTTTATATTATTGGAGGCCAAACATCGGATCCCATTCGGCTTTTTTTGTGTGTTTACATTGAGGCTCCCGAAACAATTCATCAAATGAAAATGTTTGACATATGTGATGTGAAGTACATCTAAGGAGAAATATCTGTCAACGGGAAATAAAATATGGTCCCAACAAACTACAATGTAATTTGATAGCCTACATCTTTTTTCTCTCAAAGTGAAACAGAAATCACAAACACAAAAAAGGTTTTGGCGCTTTAAAAGAATCATAAAATGTAAACAAAAGTCCTCTGCCAAAAATAAGGACTGCTTAGTGATAAAAGCGGCTGTGTTTGTTAATAAAAAATACACCCCTGCTTTGACACTAACTTTGCTTTGAAATACACTGACATTGGGTTTCCTATTGTAAATGTTGTTTATCTACCTCCCTCTTCTCCTTCCATTCAATTGTGTTTTGTGTCTTCATTACCACACGTGTTAATTAGCTACTAAAAGTGTAAGATGGGTAAGGGGCCTTCCATAAATGACGTTTTGCACCTGGGGAGGAGGGGGCTCACACATTTGTGATAAGGGTGTGTGTGTTTTAGAAATGTGACGTCACATTAAAATGTGCAACTTTAAATAAAAGTTCCACATAAATATTGCTAATAATTTATTTAAAGACGTTTTACATGGATTTACGTGTTCAACTTCACATTAAAAACAAACTTAAATGACAATTAAGTTATTTGGCACATGCTCATTTAAAAAAAAAGGACGGCTTTTATGGGAGGGGGCCACAGAGTTTTGTGATGTCATAATGGAGGGGGGTCTAAGCTTTTGTGACAGAAGTGGGAGAATAAAAAATCGTCCAAAATCGCGTGACATCATTTATGGATGTCGGCCGTGTGACTACTGTGCGAAATTGTGTGCATGGATGATAAGCAGGTAGCAATGTAAAGCAGTCACGATGGGGAAAATCATGCGATGTTTGGAACGGGTAACCTGAGTACCTGTTGGAAATTTGGGAGGGTACCAGGGGAGCATTTTTCAACAAAGTTGACAGCTCTAGTAAAGAATAGGAAGTAGAGTCTGTAAAAGAAAAGATAAGACAAGCATTGGGGACCAAAAAAAATGTTTAATGGAAACTTGAAGCTCCATAGGTGCAAGCAAAATATAAATTATATTTAAATATAAAGTATTTAGTATATATTAAAAAAATAATAACATATGACATGGAAATTGAATATTAGATTTTTAATGTAGTAATAAACCTTGTAAAATTAAACAAAAAAAGAGACAGCATTTTGTAAATAATACACATAGAAATAATTATTTATAATAATACACACAAAAAACTAGAGCTTAGACCTAAGACTAAAACCAAATGTTTGACAATACAATAATACACTATTTGTGGTTCAAAAAGACAAAATTGACAACAAAAAAAACAACAAAAACACTGTGATTCGAACCCTAACACTTCGGTGCTGTGCCCAACCATGTGACCAAATCTGCTAATGATTATAACTATTCTCGCTTTTTAAAGTTATAATGAATTATCCTTAAACTTTAGTAGGCATTAATCATATTTTCTGAAGACGTGATACAGTGATAGATTATTTCAGGACCAATGTTAAGTATTAGTATTAGTAATTAGCATCAGCATAGTCTGCATATGATTATGATGATATGGTATAGTATAGGCATAGGAATTGCACACTTTTGACCCACATATAGTCATATAGTATGATTATAGAATACTAAAATTTTAGACTAAGTAACTAAAGTGCGTTAAATTAAAAAAAAACAACAACTTAAAACAACAACATCCAACAAACGATTATTTAACTGGGTGCACCACCGCGCGTGTACGTAGACACTTGTGATTGAAAAAAAGTTTTGATTTTTAGGAGTCTTCGTCTGGAGGGGGGATTATTTATATTTTATTGTTAACTATTTATTACTGCTGGATCTCACCTCATAAATCACGTAAGACGCTTTCATAAATAGATATATAAATATAAGCTGTTTGAATGTCGACCATATACGGCACGGCCTTTTCTAAATAGTAGATCTGCTCGGTAGGTCCCACGTCTTGTTCAACTGAGTCAACTCTCAATGTAAGTCGTTATGCTTGAAGTGTTAAGGGCCCAACAGGAAATGACCAACACAAACAATGACATGGCGTGGTGCAACAACCACTGACCGAATACTGGACACAATGAAATCAAAGTGTAAAACTAGTAAAACGGGGGCAGGTAACCGTTGATTAAACGTGACCCTAAACGTGTGTAGTGCGCATAATGGGAGTGAGACTGCAATCAGGCTTCTAAATTAGTAAATAGCAAATATGTTAACAGCCTGACATGACGTAACAAAACAGCGAACGGCGAACGTTTCTCCGAAGTTTCGGTACAGAGCCTTCCTCAACGAACAAACAATACACAAATAAAATGAATATAGAGAAATAAAAAATTGGCTGTGGTGAAATCCAAAGTACAAAAGGTCAATGAAAGCAATCAACCATTGCTTTCATTGACTCTTTGTATTTCACCGCAGCCAAGTACACATACGCACATGCCATAAAGAGAAGATACAGCACTATTAAAATTTCAGAGGCTTGCTACATAGTTTAATAAATGAAATAGCCGATACATTTCGTTAAACAGAAACGTGTAAAAAAATTTTTTTATCTAGGACCGGGCCCTAAACAGAACAATATGACGTGTGGCTAGTGAATAAATTTATACGAAGATAATGTATTAGCGAAAAATATTAAGGAAATTCAAGTAACAATTCCTGAATTTTTGGGGCAGGATTAAACGGGTGAAACAGTCATGGCCAGACAATATGTTACGTTCGGGTAAGAAAGCAACAACGTCTCTCTACTACACTTACGTAATGAGTAATCCAGTGACGCTATTTTTAAGTTTCCTGTCCAACCAAAAAATGCCGTTGTATCAGTATCAATAAAGGATTATCAAGCCATCATTACTTTCCACACCATCTGTAAAGTTTAGGCTGTCTACTTCTAGGGCATCTGTATCTACAGCTAAATCTTGTCTATGCCTCAGAAAATCAAATAAATTTACAATGTTCAGTTATGGGTGGTTGGGTGGTTGGCCCAAAGCAGGGGTGTTCAATTTTCGGCCCACGTAAAAAAATTTAACTGACCCGCGGGACCGCGTTTAATTAATTGACCCATGGACTTTTTCTGTTATGGATATTATATTTATAAGAAAAGACAAAATTATTATGCTGTCTTGTGTGCGATAACGGAAAAAAAAGGATGACGCTTTATTGCTAAGAAACCTTGATATCGATTACAAAAAGCTGATGATATTATGTGCAGTTATGTCACTTATGTTTACCGATTTTGATTACGTCTGATGGCAAAAATAAATAACTATAACGTATTTTTCTGTGTTTTATTTTCTTGTTTTATTAAGGCTGCGGTTACAGTAGTTACACTGCACGCGAATTCGCTCATCTAGAATACGCGCGAACGCGCATCTGAAAAGTAATTTTGAGGGTGGTTAGTCTACACTGCAAGCGATTGTTTCAGCTGAAGTACATTGTTTATCTTGACAACAACTTTTAACCTTTATCCTTTTCGCTATTTAAACACACATTTTGTGTGTTTATATAGGCATCACTTACTTTCGTTTTTATTTTTTTAGCTTAACAATCACTGTTGTTATTATAATTAATATTTGCATATAGAATTAGAATAAATAAAAATCAAATAAATTTCCACCCATTATTTCATTAGATGGCTCATCAGAGCGACATGTGGTTAAACCCAAATCTTTAGAGAGAGTAAGAGTGTTGAATTTCATTTACATCGAAATTCGATCGCAACATAAAATTAAAACACTGTTTCCTGATACTTAAATAGACTTAATACTAATAATGCTTAGGCCGCTGGCGCTAGATCGCTAGAGTGCCTAGCCTAGAGTCACCGAAGAAGTTAGTCATCCAAGAAGCTTTATTTTAATGATTTTTTCAGGATAAGACCTAAAACTAAAACATTTGCAACTCGAAAAGGAAATGAATGTGAAGTCGGTGTATTTAAAAATTTTGAGGCGGATTTTAATAACTATTGTCGACATAACATTTTCCGCTATAGTTATATTGTTGTTAGGTATGTAGTACAAATAAATATCTTAAGTAACTTATAATGATAGAGTAAGCTATTTTTCAAGTTCCGAAAATGGTGATAGCAGTGCTCACTTTTTTCTTCACAAAATATCATTATTTAAAAAAAAAAATAATTATTAAAAAAAAAATAATTGAAAGCAACAAATCCTGTGAGTCAGTCTTAAACTGAGAGTATGTCATTTACGTCTATTATCTCAATACGACCCGCTCATACTTTTACTTGATGGAAGACGGCCCTCTTTTTAAATAGTTTGGCCGCCCCTGGTTCTTAAGTATGTGTGCACCACTATTAAATCAGTAGAAGGGGAAAGATGGAATCCTTTGCGCCGCATCAATGTGAATTCGCTGTACATTCGAAAGTTTTAAAATTGTTGACGAAATTGTAAATTGGATCGTTAAATCTCAAGAATTAATAAAAGTACAAATAGTAAGCAGACAGCAACTTCACGCCACCTCTGGAACACGCACACTTTCCTTATTCGTTAAACTCATATTCCACTATACACTGTCAGAGGACACACCAAAAATCGACTTCGGCAACTTACCGAATTTTTAATCTGATAGTAATAACAGCTGACCCCCCCCCCCCCCCCCCCCCCAATAACAGTAGCAACTCAAACCAGATACAAGTATCAAATAAAATAGAGATACACAAAGTAACTGATTCCCAAGTACCACCAACAGCTGATTTCCAAGACGCAGGAGCTAATTAAAGTAATTGCCTCAAATAACCAAAGATGGTAGTGTTGAAAAAGAGCTATGGACAGGAGAGACGCGGTTTAGTCGTGTAGAAAAAAAAGAAATATATATATACATGTATATTCATTTTTTAAATGACCTTTTAACTGAATCAAGCACCAACAATGTGTTAATTATTTAAGTAAATTATTTTATTTTTAGTTTTTTTTTTTTTAATGTTGGCAAAATTTGTGAAGAGTTTTCGGTGTAGAATTTATTAATTGATTTTTGTATATGAATTTTTATGATGAAAAATGAACCACTGGCTGTGAACGGAAGTGTCTGGTCCGTTTTAGTAGACTGGGATTAAAAGAAAAAGCTCGTAGAAGACATATGCTCAGGGATATTTTGGCATAAATATTAAGGGTTTTTTCCCCGGGATAATAGGTCACTGTGCTGTTGTTATTTTTTAGGCCTGTGTGAGTGTGTATGGTCGTATTCTCAGACAAGACCACCAAACAGAAGACATTTATTGAACATTCGGACAAGAGAACAATCGGACATGTGAACACACAGATAACTAAACACAGACAAGTGAACACACAGATAACTAAACACAGACAAGTGAACACACAGATAACTAAATGCAGACAAGTGAACACACATATAACTTAACACAGAAAAGGTGAACACACAGATAACTAAACACAGATAAGGTGAAAACAGATAACTAAACACAGACAAGGTGAACACACAGATAACTAACACAGACAAGGTGAACACACAGATAACTAAACACAGACAAAGTGAACACACAGATAACTAAACACAGACAAGGTGAAGAAACAGATAAGGTAACACACAGATAACTAAACACACACAAGCGAACACACAGTTAATGTGAACACACAGATAAGATCACACAGATAAGATCACACAGATAACTAAACACAGACAAGTAAACACACACGTAAGGTGAACATACACATAACTAAACACAAAGATAGCTTAAGACAAGACAAGTGAAAACACAGACAAGTGAACACACAGATAACAAAACACAGAAAAGTGAACACACAGACAAGGTTAATACACAGATAACTAAGCACAAGACAAGTGAACACAAATAACTAAAACACAAAGATAACTTAACACAAGACAAGTGAAAACACAGATAACAAAACACAGACAAGTGAACTCACAAGTGATAGAAACTTAGAAACTAATGGAAATTTAAAAAGTCAGTAAAACGCCGACCCATCAAATTAGCCCTGAGGGTATAGTTCTTTATAAAGTCAAACAATTCATAGATTAAATAAAACAAAAAATTAAATAATTTAATTTAAAAAATGATAAAATAATAACCAGTAAATAATATATTTTATGGTGATGTAAAACACATTTTTTAAAGCAGTTCCAAAGTGTGTCTTAAAAAAGGGAAAGGGAAAAAGAAAAGTAATTTCATTAATAATATTAATAAACCAATCAACAATATATTAATTAAAATCAAATAATTATTTCAACATATATTTAGTAATTTCTCTTAGATGAATACCCGGTACACAGGTACTAAGCCTACTTGTATCAGTCAGTGCATAGAGAAATTAATTAAGCGTTTTGAATGACTACTAATTAAAATCATTTTATATTATTTTTGTGTTCACTTGCAGGTTCAGTTGTCAGTGTGTTCAGTTGTCATTGTATTCAGTTGTCAGTGTGGTCACTTTTATGTGTGTTCAGTTGTGTTCAGTCATATTTCTGGGAACTGCTCAAACATCTGTATTTCAAGAGTTGCACGGTACTATAGTCCTGTAACATTTCTGACAGATGATCTACTATTACCAAAAAAGACAGCTGATCTGTTACCAAGAACAGCTAATCTGATTCCAAGAACAGCTGATCTGATTCTAAAAACAGTTGATCTACTGATATCTAGAACAGCTGATACCAAAAGCAATTTATCTCCAGGTACCAAGACTGCAAATGACTAAGGAAAAAGCAATAGACCTCATAAATAAGGAGCAAATGACCCCAAGATAGTACTTTTAAAGGATACTTAAAATAATTAATATGCCAGACCACCACATATAAATGTATATATATAAGAGTGGAACTGACCATAAGTTATTTAAGCAACTGGCTCCGATATTTTTCTCTGTTGAAAATTTTCAACCCATTAAAATTTGTCAGAAATATTTGGAGTGTTAAGTATTAAATTTCTGTTTTATATATTATATGCAATTTAAAAGAGTGACATCACAAGCACTTTGAATTATAATGATACATTTATATTAGGGCTGCAGAAAATAATGATTAATTTCTCGATTAATCTGTACATTACTGAAATAGATAAAATACCTCGATTTATTAATAAGTAATTAGTTATTAATAATTAATAATAGTTTTTTTTTTACGTACAAACTTCTCCGTTTATAAAAAAAGAGAAAGCTTTAAACAAAAATGATATAAAAAAATAAGCATTGTTTTTACTAAATTAACAATAACAAAATTAAAATTCATTGACATTAAATTGAATGAAATATATTTAAATATATCTCCATAAATTATTATATTTTTTTAATAAACACTAAAGTTATGGGCATTGTATGAAATTTTCAGTTTAATGACGTCATACATCAGCTTTAATAAAAATTATAGATTAATTATCCTGTAAGTTTAAGTTTAAATTGAAATCAATTGAAAACAGCCCTAATTTATATATAATTTAAATTTCTAGTTTAATTTTTATTGTTGGTGGAAAATAGGTTAAAAATGGTCTTACTATTTTTTCTTTTAATAGCAAGTCGTTTCTCCCCTGGAGAATCAGTCTTTGATGAGAAGTACAGTTTTGATTGTATTAGTTCTTTCTTGTACATTACACTTCTTCTGTAATTAAGGTTATAAATTTGATAAAATTCTTATAGTAAATTATAATATCTTTTAAAAACGTATAACATTGATAATAACTTCAATTACACTAAATTACACATCTTAAAGTTGAAATACACAGACAGTAGGTACATTTTAAAAAATTTGATGACAAATAATAATAACTGCAAAAAGATTAAATAATGGGATAAAAATATAAATAAGAAGCCTCAGCCATTAAATATTTCTAGGAACTTGCATGATCTTAAGCTTCAGTTAAAGCAATTTTATCACATTTTTAAAGAGAATTACATGCACATGAAAATCTGGAAAAGTTTTTTTCTAAAAATTAGTATTAACAATTTCAAGGAAGAGTATAATTACTTTAAAATTATTTAGTGAATCCCAGTTAGGAATTGAAGGTAAAGTAAATTTCCATTTCCATTCCCTGAAACTTCTTTCTTGTCTTATGGTTAAACTGGCTAAAACTAAAATTCGAGAAGGCTTACATGCCATTGCTAAAGACAACTCTTACCGCTTCTTATACATGCCATGTTCTGTCAGACCAATAATAATATCAAAAGTATGGTGTTTTTCTAGTTTAATTTAAATGTAATTTCAATAAATCCTTTGTTTTTAAAATTAAAACAACACACATTGCAATGAAGCCAATCTTTCACAACTTCCCTATGTAGTTAAAATATAAATATAAGCTTTATTTAAACTTAAAATTCTCATCTATTTAATAAGGTAGCACATTAGAGTTAAAAATTACAATAAGTAGTTTTGACTACCAAGCTGTTGAGGTACAATTTTAATCAGAGTTAATTTAGGAAATTACATACATAAAACTCATCCTATACCTGCTAATTTTAATTGTCAATTAACACTACAAATTATCCATATAAACATACATTTGTTAATGTATGATGAAAGTATGGAATTAGGTTAGTAACGTTAAAAATTAGTGTACTGGAACATTGGGTTACCATTTTTAGGGCTTTAGATTCATTTACTCAAAACACATAATTCACAGGTGAATAGTGAAAAAGATTAGTGGATTTTAAAAAAAAAAGTCTACAATAAGTTTTGTTACATAGAAAATGTTTTATTTAAAATATAAATTATTTTAAAAAAAGAATGAGCTATACCTTTTTATGTTACTAAATATTATCAAAAACCTAAAATCAACAACACACTCATTAGAGCAACTGATCACCCTTGGAGTTCGCTAGCATTAAAAAACTGAAGTGATACATGGCAATAATCAGTTTATAAAGTCCCAGCATGACCAGAGTGACACATGGTCGGAATAAGGTTGAAACTGTGAAGTTAAAACAGAAACTAAAATGGGGATGTACAGGAGAAAAAAAAGGGAAGTCGGGTTTTAGGGAGGATAGTTTCTATGTAAAATTATTGTTTTGTGTAGTGGTTATCAATATTTTTGAGATTTAATAGTTCAATGATACACATTAAAATGATAAAAAACCACTTTAAAAAAAAACTATAGTTACCTCTAGTTTAAAATAGAATTCCTATTACTTTGCAGCTAAAATTTAAAAGAGGTTTTGCTTTCACGAAAATGCAACGAGAAGCAAATCATCGAGAGCCATCTATGTCCTCAATGTTAAGTAGCAGATGCTGGCTGTTTTCATACCATCTTTTAAATTAAAATTTTTGGATTTCTTTTCAGATTTCATAGTTTTGTGAATGTATTATCATGTTACTGAGTTGATTAAATTTTTAATTGGCCTCTTTATATGAAAAGCTATGCTAATCAGAAGAAATAGCACACTTGTCAATAGGTAGCATTATTTGTAATAATAATAATAATAATAATAATAATAATAATAATAAATGATAATTTATATAGCACTGTATCCCAGCTAGGAGCACTTTTTTTTTGAGATAACAATAAATATATTAATTAAATAAACATTCATATCATACTAACTACATAAATGACAATATTCAGCTACGTTAATCATTAAAAGAAATGTTGTTTCATTAATTTTCAAAATAAATTAAGTGCAGTCTTGAAGGACTTAGCAATTGAAATACTACGATGTGTAATGGAAAAGAATTCCATTGTTTGGCTGCACAAAAAGAGAATGACCTTTCGCCAAATGTTTTAGTTCTTTCAGATAAGAAAAAAGTTGTTTTAAGACAAATTTTTCAAAGACCTTAGACACAAATGAAAATTGAATACAGGTTGATAGTTGTTTATAAATTATTTTGATCTGACCCTTGCTTTTTCAGCAAGGGTTTTATTACAGCAGATTTACATAACATTGGAAAAGTACCAGATGTTAGGCTCTCATTTACTATATGTGTTATTGTTGGGAGTAAAAGATCTAATGACTCAACAAATAATGGAGTGGGGATAGGATCAAGAGAACATGACCTTGGTTTAGATTTTAGAATAACAGCTTTGACCTCATTTTCCGTAACAGGCTAGAACATTTCAAAGCTTGACCTCACAGCAAATGAGGGAGATAGATACATTATGTGGGGGTAATATCGTTCTGTCAAGCTCATCCCTAATTTCAGCAATTTTGTTTGTAAAAAAATTACAAAATATATCTGGTTGCTGATGCAACGGATATACAGAGGGAAGTACCACAGCCTTACCACTCCCTCTGAGATTATTGCATACATGAAAAAGCTGCCTACTAGTACTACTTGTGAGTATTTTATTACTATAGTACAAATTTTTTGCTTGATGTACAATGTTTAGTCACACGTCGCTTGGAAGTGGAATTAATTTGCTTGTGAACGATGAGTCTTGATTTCAACCAAGTCTTTTCTGCTATACGCCGATCTTTCTTGCAAATCATTTACCAATCAGGTAAGTGTAGAAAAATTATTTCTTGAATTAATTAAAAGCATTTCATTATTGATAAGAACTTACCCCCGGTATCCAGGAAAATGTTTGCAATGGAGCTGTTTAACTATTTCAGAAAATATGTTTTTGAACATTTGTACTCTTCATGGTCATGAGTTCTCTGAGGTTGACTTCAAACAATGTGTTTGATAAGACTGGAAAGAAAAGGTAGAGATGGTTTAATAACTTTTAACTTGGAACCAAAATCCATTTTTGTAAACATGGATATAGTAATCTAACAGTATGAGCTATTGTGCTTTAACATTAAGCTGAGATCCCAAAAGACTTAATTTGTACCTTTCAAGCATTTGTGTTGGTCAAGAAAGGATATTGCATTTTTTCTATGCACAAATCATGCATTAATCAATTCTTTGTAAATTTCATTAAAAATTAGAAGCTTTAATTCATGAAAAAATTCGCTTTAATGATAAACATCTGGAGCTTATTTATATCAACATTTCATTTATTAAGCATAAGACCAAATTTATTAACTTGATACAGAGAAAAGGGCAACTGCCTAATCTTTCATTAATTAGAGGTGAGTTTGACTAGCATTTTCAAGTGAAAATATGAACCTGAGTCTTATTGTGTGGAGTGGTGCTGGATAAAATTCCTAGTAATCAGGAATCCAAAAACTAAATAAACTTATCAACAAATTAAGTAGCCAGAAAATCCTCAAAAACAAAAACATTACAAGGGAAACAAAGAAAACTCTTTATAAAACGATCATCAGACCAGCTGTAACAGATGTAAGTGAAACTTGAACCTTAACGAAAACTGCAGAAAACCTATAAAATACATGGGAGAGGAAAATATATGGATCAACAAGTTCTGATGAGGGATAAGAACCAACCATTAACTGCATAGTCTATATCAGGATACAACAATAGTTGCAGAAATTAAAAAGGGCAGACTGCACTGGGCAGGACACCTAGAAAGAATGTCAAATGATAGAGGAGTAAAGAGGGTACACTATCAAAACCCCGGAGGAAAATGGCTTAAGTGAAGACCTAGGCTTAGATGGATGGATGATGTAGAGAAAGCTCTACAACAACTGGGCATCCAATATTGGAGAAGAAAGGCGTTGATAAGGCCTGAGTGAAACGAGGTCGTGAGGCATGCCCAAGCCCTACATGGGCTGTAGCGTCACAGGGATGGATGGACATATTCTGTTTTGTCTTGTAATCAGTAATGGATTTTTTATGTTTAATAAAATTTTTAAAGTAATAAATAATTAAAAATGTGTAGTCTGAACTGATATGCATAGTACTAATTTTAGCTATGAAAAGCAGCATTTGGCATTATAAATGCTATTTGGAATGGTCGCCTGTTTCTATTGTCGGCAATCCTCCTAATCCCGGTCCCAAATTATTTTACACTAATAAGAGGAAGTATAGTACATCAAATTATTTTATTTATTGATAGAACACAGCACAAGTGTCACACAGAATTTGCAAATAGCTGTCAAAAACGTTCTGTTTGTGACTGTAGTGCCAGTTGCGCTGAAGGTAAAACGAGAGTAATATCTATCAGATTGGCCAGTCTACCTGCTTTAATTTTTCAAAATAAGAAAATATGCTGAAATATATATAATTAATTATAATTAACAAATTGTTGTCAATAAGTGTTCTTAATTGATGTAATTGTTAATAACCGAGACATTTTCATAAGTAACAAAGCATTCCTTCCCGTAAAAAAAAAGCCTGGCTACAGAAACACAAACAAAGATAAAAATAGGAAACTTGGACATTGGAGATGATGGATCTCTTAACAGAGAACTAATGAAGCTAGGTGGCCAAAGCCAATCGGAATCCACCCAGCAGACAACCATCCTCTCCACTAGGACCACCACCAACTTAGGAACATGGAACATAAGGACGATGTTCAAAGCTGGAAAAACTGCCCAAGTTGCTGCCAAAATGCAAAGACTCCAAAAAGAGTGGGCACAGCTGGAGACAGTTAGAAAGATTGCCGCAGGACCGGGATGCCTGGAGAGCCTTTGTTTGTGGCATATGCCCCAGATGGGAAAACAGGCAATGATGATGATGATATCTGTGTGATAACACATACAAAATAATTTGAGACTGGTATTCAGAGGATTGCCCTATTGACTATTATCTATAAGTCTAAAAACAACAAATTGCACAAACTATTTGTGTAAGAAGACAATAAATTTAAGCTTTATTACTAGCTTCATTTATGAACTGATCGTATAACAGTAGATGTTTTGGCTAATGCCTTCATTAGTACAATAACATATATTTAATAATTACTTACATAAGTCTATAACTATAGTATATATTATTATATAGCACCACATTACATTTCATTATAAATAATTGCTTTCCATCTTAAAGTAGCCCTGCCCTACTTGGACTTAATTAATTTATAATTTTAAGTTTAAGAATACACTTGGTGTCAGTGAACTCAGTGTAAGTCTAAGTCTAAGGCCTAAGAGCAAGAATCAAGAAATGGCCAACAAAATTTTTGGTATTATTAAAAATAAAATAAAAAAATCACTATCACTATATATCACTGAACTGTTTCAGTTTCCTTTGGCCAGTTTGGCCTTTGAAATCGAAAGTATTGCAAGTAAGTAAGTATACCCCATATAATACTAATTCTAATATTAATATAATATGTCACAAGTTTGTACTTCTACTTTTACATGTTAAAACCTTTAATAATTTAATAGGCTGAAAATTGAAATTGTAAAGCTGTCGTTTCTGCAGAGTGTTGATAAGGCCTAGTTTAGAATACCAACCATCTTACACAGAGCACAGACTGCAACCATAAATCTTACTCTTACTCTTGCAAATTTCCAGTACTGTTCTTTACTATGAGTATGAGCTAAAAATAAAATATCTTGTTTAAAGTAGGCCGAGTCAACGGCAAATCCAAATAACCAGCTGAAACAATAATTGAATAGTTCTGTAGTCTAAATACTTCAATTACATTTTGGTTTAAACTTACAACAAATAAAAATATTGGTAGGTAAAGTAAAATTATCACGTCGCGACTTACGCCAGGACAGTTGTAAAACAACTAATTTTCCCGTTTTTACATTATCATTCTAAGAAAATGAGGAACTTGGGAACAATGAATTTCTACCGAGACTTAACATAATACCGAAATACATATTTTTGGATCAAGTATAATGATTAGTTTTGGGTGTCTTAAATAAAACCAACCTTTAGATTAAAAAAAAAAATTCAGTCTCAAGAATCGGTATTTTGTCTTATTATCTATACAGACGCTCCTTCTATGCATAAGATTATTGCGTCCACAGACCAAGCCGGTCTGTTGGCAAGTGGCTCAGCGTTCAGAGGCCACGGCTATGATTCCACGCAGTGGCGTAGTTAGGGTCATGTGCGCCCGGGGTCATGACACAAAATTTGCGTCCCTTGTCGGACCGAAAAATTCTGGGGGTTCACTGAGCCCCCAAGAAAAATTTTACGATTTATATGCTTCACTTTCGAAGCATCTTGCCCTTGTGTTAATTGAAATAGAATAAAGACTAATAATACTCTATACGATTATAAACAATTTATTGGAAAACAACAACAACAACAACAACCAAAAACAACTCTACTAATTATGCATGACTGGAATAGACAAATTCTGATATAATCTGATCCTCCTTGAATTGAATGTGGCAAAAACGTCAATCACGTTGTCAAAATTGATATTCTCAAGTGTTTCCCTTTCGATGCTAAGGAATGTAAGATCACCCAGACTATCTTGTCCCAAATGAAGCACGTAAATAAGACGAAGTAAGCTTCAGTTTGCTGAAGGAATGCTCACAGCTTTCATTTGAAACAGCAATTGCTAGTTGTATTTGAAGTGAAATGCGCAGATTGGGAAAAACGTCATCTCCATGTGAAACAATAAAACCAAGAAGATCCAAAGGAGTTCCCGGTAGAACTTGAGTACGGGTACTGAACACCATTTTTCAGTCTCCGATTTCTGTGAACTATTCGTGACCATTGACACCAGTTACTTAGAAATTAGCAGAATCTCAGCAATTTAAGGGTAAGCGAAGAAGAGTTTTTTGTTGTTTAGTTTTTTTCGATGTAAAAACCGTATTGATGTCTCCTGTTGGAGTCTATCAAATATGCTGTTCACGTCACGTGAAATTTCTTCTTAATCAGAAAGTTGTGCATCTCTTTTTAATTCTCCAGGCATCCTCCGATGTTGTCTAATCCTTCAGTCAACCTCGATTCCCCAAGTTGTGCATCTTCTTTTCCATTGTCTACCGCAACCTGGATCAAGTTATCACGAATGTTGACTATTTCTTACTCAAGCGATTCAAGATCAGATACGTTTCCTTGAAATCACATTAGGATTCTGCAACCATTTCTGGAGACTATCAATTTTCCGTAGTTCCAGAAATGTAACACAACTAGAAAGTTAACGTTTAATATACCCACCAGCAAAGCTTTTGCATCACATCTGGTGTCGGGCAAAGAAATAGTGTTGGGCCAATGGACAAAGATAGAGTGTGCCTCCCCAGCAGGAATAAAAAATAAATATACATAATATATATAAATACACATATTCTTATGAGACCCCTATGCTCGTGGGACCCGGGCAAATGCCCAACGGGCCTATGCGTTGAGACGGCCTTGCTATCCTTCGTGAGAAGTGCAGTGTTGCTTATTATGTTCCGTGCACAGCCCACTCCATTAATTTGGTTGGGGAAAATGTGGCAGAAGGCTGTCTTGTTGAAGCTCATTTTTTTTGTCGTCTGTAAATTCTTAATACCGGGCTTGTTGCATCTACTAATTTTTGGCATGTCCTAAAAAATCATCTGAAAAAAGCTTTGTCTGACACAAAATGTTCAGCCCGACGTGATGCTGTAAGGTCTGTTAATAAACCATACAACGAAAATTTTGCAGCACTGTAAGAATTGGCAACTGCTGAAAATCAGCCGCGTGACAGTCGACTTCAAGCAGAAGGATTTCGGTATGAACTTAAACAACTGGAAGGCGCTATTATACTTGAAATATGGGAATCAAATTTAGAAAAATTTCAGAAAACAAATTTATCCCTTCATGAGCATGGACCATCCTTGAAATCAGCCATCCATTTGTTAAAATCTCTCTTTGAGTTTGTTAGAAGACAGCTTTCTGAATTTGATGCCTACGAATGTAAAGGAAAGCAGGTCCGTTCAGAAAGAGTATAAACGATCTTCAATAAGATCACAAAAAAGAAAGTGTCAAACTAATGAAGGGCCATCAACCGAAATCGTATTTTATCCGAGACAAAAACTCAAGGCTGAGGTATTTCTGGTAATCATTGAAAACTTCTCTTCAGCTCTCCAACATCGGTTAGACTCATATAAAATATCCATGAGCTCTTTGGCTGCTTTCTTTTCTTATCTGTTCTCTTTAACAAACCTAACTGAGCTCAGCAATGGAAGAGTATTCAAGTTATTTCGAAGACAACTTTCCCTCAGGATTACCGGTAGTTCAAAACAGTCAAAACAGTCATTGTCCAGCCCCAGAGTCAAGGAAAGGAAGAAACAATATGAGAACCTCAAAAAACCCACGCACAGAGCTAAAGATTTTGCTGTTTTTAATGGGCTAAATTTTACACAATCCTTTCCGAACAGGGTTGCCCACCGCCCATAAATTTACGGATAGTCCGTAAAGATTTGTCGTAAAATAGCCTGTCCGTAATATTCTTTAAATAATTAAGACGTCCCTAAAAGATTTGCCAAAACGTGGAATCTTCATGTTAAAAAAATCAGTACATCATGTTTTTTATTTATATTTTCTTGATTCACATTTAATTTTTAAAATTATTTTAGTGGCATCCCGCGCTCTATTAATAAACTGTAAGAGCTTTTTGGACAGCTAGGCTCGTAGTGTTGTTTTCGTCGACGAAAACTGAAACTAAAACCTTCGTCAACGAAAATTTTGACATTTTCGTCAACGAGAACTAAAACTAAAACTAACATTAGCAGCAAGACTAAAACTAGACGAAAACTAAATCTGGTAGACAAAAGACTGAATAAAAACTGAAACTAAAACTCCCCAACGAAATAAAAACTAAAATCCCCATTTATCGTTCTTTTCCGGTACTGCGGTCTATTCTAAGAAATTATTATGACCTAATTTCTTTGATGATCGCGTGATGTTTGGGATTATTTCACGTACCGTATAGATTTAAACAAAAGTGAATGTTTGGTGACTAACGACGGTAAGAAATGTGAAAGACTGGTCGTGGGAAGGAATCCTACAAATCTAAAACGGCATTTAAAAGCTTGCCACAAGAAAGAAAATGATGCCATGGAAGAGAAAGAGAAGACTAAAGTAGCGGCAGCACCCAGTAAGTCAACAAAGTTGCCAGCTGCCAACTCTTCTGCCTCAAGGAAAATTACCGACATGTTTGGTAATAAACTTAATAAACACAAATATTCTGCACAGTCTGCTGAAAATATTTCCAGAATGCAAGCTCAGACACGATTCATAGCGAAAACTGGTGTTTCCACGTCGTTGGTAAGTAATCATGCATTATTTATTTCTTATTAGTTACTACTACTACTTCTTTGAATCTATAAACAAAAAGTCACACAAAGACACATGTGACATATCATACATGTAGTATCATAACCTCATGAACATTAAATTGTAAAACACAAATTTTTCATAATAATTTTATTAATATGGGCAGCAGTATTTCTAATTTCATTATGGGACAGGACAGGGCTTAAGAAAAATAATTGTTGGCGTACTTTAAACAGTTACAATTTGTACACATTGCAGCTAAAATAGCAAAACTTTTAAATGTTATTCATTTCATTGAATTAATATAAGAATGAATAAAAATAGCTGTATATTGGTACATAATAATTAATATGCAATTATAAAATGTAAATTGTAAAATAATTACAATAATGAAAGAATGTAATTTACATGTACAGGTCGAACATGAGGCATTCAGAGAGTTCTGCCAGGCAATGGATCCGAAGTTTCAAGTACCAAGCCGTACAGCTATACAAACGGCTTTAAAATCGACGTGTGAAGAACTCGAAAAGAAACTTAAAGAGAATATACAACATGCCCGGCGTCTTACCCTTTGCTTGGATATTTGGTCAAAAAGGGGCCTTACGGCAGCGTTCCTTGGTGTTTCGGCTTGTTTGTACAATCCAATTATACAGCAAGGTGAACATTTAACACTGAATGTGTTTACTGTTAGTCATCCTCATACAGGTGAAAAGATTGCTGCTAAAGTTAGCGATTGCTTCGAAATAATGGGTTATAAAAACTAGCCAAGTCATGCTAGTTATTACGGACAATGGCGCTAACATGATAAAAGCTTTTAAAACCATGTTTGTTGATAGATGCGAAACTGCCACTGGCACAGATTCTGATTCTGATGTGGAAGAGGATGATGAGGTTAACAATATTAATGAGGATAAAGACTATGAGGATGCAAGGGCAGAAACGACTGTTGATGGTCACTATTTGAAATTGAAACGCATGGCATGTATGCCTCATACTATGCAGCTAGTTGTTAATGAGATGTCAAAGTGTGCTGCCATAAAACCGTATGTTTGAAAAGTTTAGAAAATCATCTGTTGCAACCCAAAAGCTAGTGTTGAAGAGCAAGAAAACTCTTATTGCAGATTGTCCCACAAGATGGTCAAGCACATTCCTTCTACTGCAGCGACTAATTGAACTAAAAGGTTAGTGTGAATGCAGTAGCGGAAGAAATGGAATGGGACACTCTTCTTTCAAGTGAATGGAAAAAAATAGATCAGTTACTGAAGCTTCTGCAACCATTTGCCGAACATACACGTTTACTCGAAGGTGATAAAGTTGTTATGTCATCAGTAATTCCAGCACTTAAGGACATAGAATATCATCTTCTTGAGGCACAGTCTGATCAAGCTTTGGACGCATCACTAAAAGGGCTAGCAGTCACCTTTTTGGATGGCTTGAGGCGACGATTTGAGTTTGCGTTGGAACCAGATTCTGATATTTTTGAACCTATACCTTCTGCAGCTTGCCTGCTTGATCCTACCACTGTGTCAGCACTGTTCATTTCAGGAAAAGGGCATCTTCTAAATGCAGCAAAACAGTTTGAGTTGCGAGAAGAAACTGCTTCAGCAGCAGCAGCCGCAGTAAGTGCACAGCTTGGTCAAGTGATTTCAGCTGCTGGTCAGCCTACTCCTAACCGAAAAATCACTGCAACTGCGTCTCCTGATAGCGTTGGTTCAACAGCCCTGACTACATCTGGACCTCCTCTCAAGCGCTTCAAATCCCTGACGCAACACATTGCGAACACCCCACCCATCACTAATATTATATCTGCAGTTCGTGGGCCTGAAGACGAACTGGAAGATTATTTGTTGCACTATCAAGAAGCTGCCAAAGCAGTCAGTGAGGATGGCAATTGTTTAAGCTACTGGCAATCACAGAACGTTCAAAAAATGTTCCCGTTGCTTGCACCATTGGCCTTAGATATATTGACTGCACCAGCTTCGGAGGCTTACGTGGAGATACCTTTTAGCGCATTTTCGAGAAGTCGAAATGCGCTATTGTATCCGTTTTGTCCGTCCGTCATCACCCTAGATCTCAGCATCCATAAGTCCTAGACCCATGATGTATATATGTTTTTTGTATGTCCTGACCTGCCATTTGTGCATCAACACTCAGTTACTCGATCCGACCTCTTGTAGTGGCAGTAGAGCTCCTGGAAGTGCCATATGACCTCATTTTCCATACAAATTTTGTTTATTTTATTTCACTAAAATGTTCAAAATTTTGTGCTGATCATTTCTGACCACGAAAATGCGCTAACACGTCCTGAGTCCAAAAAGGGACCAGGCTTAACATGATTTTTTCTCTTTGTGGTGATTTGACTACTGGGAAAAGAAACATAACTAATCGGAGTCTAGAAAAACGGGTCTTTCTCAAGCTGAACAGTCATTTGTTTTGACGCTTAGTCTTCACTTTTCAAGTGAACTTTTGTTACTTAGTTTAGTTAGTTCAGAGTTCTAGGTCTTAGAATGCATACATTTGTTTTAATTTTGACTTACGTTTTTGGTTTCTTATTATTATTACGTTTTTAGTTGTTGCTGTTTTTTTGTACATGCACTGCAAGTCTGCTAGTCTACAACATGGTAAAAAATTGAGTCTTGGCATTGGCACATAACACAATGTGATAGTGTGACTTACAATGTGACAATGGAGTGAATGGACTCAGTCTCAGTACACTGAGCTGTCATCTCTGTGACTACTATCGTTATGCTTCAATTTTTTCAACAATTGATCATGAACAATGTTGTTATTAGTTAATGGTATTTACAAGACTAAAACTAAAAGTGAAACTAAAATGAATAAGACGAAAACTAAAACTCAGGTGTTTTAGTTTTAGTCGACGAAAACTAAAACGAAAACTAAAATTGAGCTCAAAACTAAAACTAGACTAAAACTAAAATTATTACAGAAAAAACGAAATAAAAACTAAAACTAAAATAGGACCTGGGACTAAAACAACACTACAGGCTCGGGCGGCGAGACACTTCGCGGCAAGATGGACTTGTTTTTCACTTTTTTGTAGTTTAGGCAATAGACACGTTTACATATTTTAGAATAGTTCTTTATCCTTTGTTCCAGTTATAATTGTCATATTTGGTATTAATTTTATTTTGATAAAAATTTCCAATTACATTTTTTAAAAAGTTAATTAATGACGAGGAATTTACGGCCCCTACCAAAGTGCTGCCGGGGTATTTGACCTATTGCCCTAACCTCGGAACGCCACTGCAAATATTGCCCTACGGGACGCGACTTTCATATTCAGCTTCATGCTAACCGCAACGCTTTTACAATTAATAATGAGACCAGTTTTACATAGATAAATGTTTTACATAAGAATCCACCACAATAATTGAATAAACGTATTTTTCAAATCATAAAGTTAGTATGATATTAATTTTTCTTTTGTTAATATATGTATTGTTATTTCCACGTAGAGCGCTGTGAGCCCGACTCCTTGCTGGGATACAGCGCTATATAAATTATCATTTTATAATTATTAAATCTGTAAAAGTACTTAGACAACTCTTATCTTATAAGCTGTTACTCTCTCAAGAGATTGACAATATTTTACATAAAATATTTTACTAATCTACACCACCCTCCGTCATGGGTCGATATTTTTTTCCTTATTAACTGAACAATAAAAGAAATTACAATATAACACTGGAAACATAAAATATGTAGACATAGTCAAGAGCACCTAATTTTAATCTTGTTTCTCTCCGGCGACATAGAGCTTAACCCAGGCCCAGTACCATCTAAATGCCAAGTTTGTAGAAAAACATGCACAAGTAAACAAGGAGCAATTCATGACACCTGCAATGAATGGTACCACACAGTACATATCAATGGGCCTAATAAATAAATATACATCTTGGCACTGCACACACTGTGGATTTCCCCAAATCAATTAATTATAGGGACCTGATCACCACAAACGTTTTCAGTGTTTTGACTAATTCTAATATAAAAAACACCCTAGATAAAATCAGATCTGCAACACAAACCCATGAAAATAAAAAATCTAATAATACTGACAATCAAAACACTCTTAAAACTCTAATAATTAATTTCCAAAGCATAATAAATAAAATTCCAGATTTAGAACTTCTTATAAAAATAGAAGAACCAGACATAATTGCTGGTTCTGAAGCTTGGTTCAAACCCCAACATATATAACTCTTATAACTTTCTTATTCCATATGCAAGAACAAACACATACACGTTTTCTTTCTTTCCGTCCGGTATTCGGGCGTGGGATGGGGTGTCTGAAGAAACCAGGAAAGCCAACACTTTATCATCATTTAAAACTCCAGTAAGAATACAGGACTAAACACAAACCATAGATATACGTAGGACGCAATAATCTTCTGTACAGAAGGAGCGTCTGTAACATATAAGATAAGACCACTTTGAAAAATTTCAAACTTAAATATTTTTTCCTGTTTTAGTTTCATTACTTATATCAATATGCAGTGGCGTAGCTAGGGGGGGCGGAGGGGGCGGTCCGCCCCGGGCGGCACTCATCTAAAGGACGGCATTTTTGGGCATTAATTTGAAAAATAGAGCCATTCCCGACAACAGCCCTTTTTCTTTTGAAGGGGGAAATAAGGCGAAACAAAAATACTCTTAATTTCGAATCTTAATTAGCGGATTCACGCAACATCTGTATAATTACATAGTGGTAGTTATAAATAACGCAAACCCGTTCAAAAATTAAAAATCGCTCAAAAAAAGGAATCGGTTTGTTTGGAAAATTAAGCGGTATGAGTCACAAATGGCGCTATTATAAGAAAACTGCACAAAAACAGCACATCGCCGCTGGGCCTAATAATATGTACTATTAATATCACCACGACAGTATTTGTGTGGAATTGTCGACATTCGCAAAATGATGCGCTAACAAGTACCTACATGACATGGTGGTTCAAATATTGTGTTTAACTTGCAAGTAGTAATTTACATTACTGTTTCAGTTTTAGAAAATAATTTTAAGGTAACTTACTAAAAATTAAATGTATTTTGTTTTTATTGCGTTAAAGTAGAACACATAATTTGTGTTTATCATTAAAATATTGTTATTTATTAAAATGCTACGTCTATCAAATTAAAGCAATGCGTAAATAATTTGAATTTTTATATTTTAATTTTATGGAAAATCATTAAGATTTAGCGCAAGAACGTGAAAATATTCAAATTTATTCGCTAATAAACATCGATATAACATAAATAATTTCGAAAACGACATATTTCAAAAATTCCATACGTGTTGGAAAAAATTGACATCTGAATTAGTAACAAGTAAAATGAGATCAGATGCTGGTACTTTACACAGTTCAATGCAATATTTTTTCTTTTCTATAGTATCTCAATTTGTGGGAACACATTTTCTTTAAAATAAATAATGCCAACCCACTTCACGGAACAAAATTATGTGCTGTTATAGATTATAGGGAGTTGGAGACATCAACTGAACGCCGTGCTGGAAGGAGAATAAGTATGAGTGGAGAAAATTCAGGAGACGGGGTTCTATCTTTAGAGCAAGTCGTACAACGAGAAATGTTTTTATCCATAGATGTAATTATAAAAGAAAGTAATAGAACCCACTGATGAGTTGCATGTCCTTGCAAGAAAATAATCGTGTATAATACTATCATGTAATCTACTAAATGAAAATTTTTACCATAAAATAAATGACTTTATTACCATTGACAAAGAACAGTTCAAATTGAACAAAAAAGGTTCCAGGTTTTTCATTGTTTTCCACAGGGCCAGTCTTTGCAATAGCGGCGCCTTATGCAGCTTAGTATGCGAAAATGGATGCGCGGGGCCCATTTGGGTAGGGATAAGGTATTAATAAGGATAACAAGTGAAAATTTAAGAAAGATGGGGCCTATGAAAGCGTGAACCCACTACGGCCGCATAGATGTATGGCAGTGGCCTAAGACCAGCCAACGCTTTACCTACACTACAAGAAGAGGCTTATGTTAGAAAAACGTGGGGGGGATGTCCCCTTGATCTTTTAAATATATTAAATAGTATAGATTCTTTACCCAACATTAAATTTTGTTAAGAATGTTTTCAACAATTACCATCATTGTATCTAGTTGTGAAAGGAGCTTCTCCAAACTGCAGTTGATAAAAAAAAA
>MUZC01004499.1:52447-88648 GCA_002072015.1 Radix auricularia | reverse complement strand
AAAAAAAAATTAGACCCTATCTTTGTTGCACATTGAATTATTTAAGACTAAAAAATCTTGCAATATTGTCTAAAGATAGAAATAGAACAAGATATTACAAATAATTTTAATTTTGATAACATAATACATGATTTCTCTATTATGAAAGTTAGGTAAGTAAATGTATAAGTATGTTTACATACTAATGTATAAAATTTCTTTGTTTATAAAGGAAATCATATAGATCTATTTATAAATAAAAAAATAAAAGCATATTAATTGTTAATAATTTTCGGTGTAAATTTGGAATATGTTTTTGTCTCATTTCGGGGGTTGGGGGGGCCTGCGACCTCAATAAATTTCTTGTGGCCTTTAATAAAAGCATCTTATATTTTTTTTAAATGTGTACTTATAGGTATATCATCTTATTCGGGCTATTTTTATTAAAGCTTACATAAATATGGCATGGAATGGTTAACATGTTCCACACCTTTTACTTTTACAATGTACTTACTTTCAATTACAATTATTTATTAATGTTTATTAATTTATAAAAACCATCATACGATTGACTTAAATGGCCGTCCTCAAATGACGTGTCGCTGAAAATTTACCCCCTGTTCCCCACTGGTCACAGGTGGTCACAAAAACGTAGACCCCTTTCTTCAATGTAACATCACAAAGCCTCCCCCCACCATAAAAGCCGTATTTTCTATTTGAAAATCAGCATGTTTCCAATTTATTTATTTTTTGTCAGTTAAATACTTTCTGTGTAAGGCTGCCCTCTAATATTAATATCGTAACACGTGTAAAACCCTGTAAAACTTTATTAAATTAAGTTTCGGTAATCATATATTTAAGTGGAACTTTTATTTAAATTTGCGCGTTTTTATTTGACTTCAAATGTGTGACACCCTCTCCCCCGCACATGTGTGACGTCATTTATGGACAACCCTAAAAGGGCGGCAAATTGGGAGACCGCCCCGGGCGGCAAAAGCTCTAGCTACGCCACTGTCAATAAGCCCCATAAAACTTAAATATTTTCCGATGCCTGTAAATTTAGCATGAAGAATTCATCAATAAAGGACATAAACGTAGGAGGTAAAGAGTGAAAAAATCAGAGCCAGTCTACTTAAAGGGTCTAACCTGACACCGAACGATGCAAAACACATTTTAGGATAGTGGACGTAAAATATTTGGAGTTTAAACTAATTAGTGTACAAACAATATCCCAAATACAAAGATATACTCAAGACTATGTGCAAACATAAAACTACCTTGGTAAATAGAATACATTTAATTATATCGAAAGTCACAACTGTTGCAAATGTAACCATTTTCTCTTGTACGCAGGTAGAGCCGTTTTGACACCATTTCGTGCCCTTGGGCAAAATAGGGTTAAGAGTGCTGCCCCCAACACTAACACCCAGGAGGAATAAAAATAAATGGTTGATAATAATTAAAATTATGTATTATTTATTTTATTGTCACTCTACTAATTTCAATAAAATTGTTTGTTAAGACATGCTGTACAGCTGCAACTATAATCAAAATTAAACAAGAAAAACAAAGAAAAGAGATTTTATTTACATGTTTTATAGGATTACGGGGCCGTCCATAAAGTACGTCACGCTACTTTTGACAAATTTAAACTCCCCCAATCACAAAATGTCACGAATCTCGGACCCCGCCCCCCTAAAGCATGTCACAATTTTGTACAAGAATATATATTTTTATTAACAAAATAATTAAAATTTAACATAAAACTCCATGTTTTCACACATGGCCGGACAATCCCCGCCTGTCACAAACTGTCACACTTTCTTACACCCCTTCCCCCTCTGGAGCGTGACGTACTTTATGGACGGCCCCTACATATATTTTGCACACATTTTTTTTTTACATGCACACGAAAACAGATATTTACACATGTTTTTAAAAATAAAAAGCTCCATAACTTATTACATCTATTTCACAAGGTCAAACAAAGGTATTAAAATTCCTAATGTGAAAAAAATACTTAGATTAGAAACATTTTAGAACGGTACTTTATTATTAACAAGCGTTTGCGACATTTCTTTTCAGAAATTGTTTTTATTATTGGTTTGAAGTCAATGGTCTTCAGGATGTAATTTTCTATTTATATGCTCATGAGTGAAAGCCAGTTCAAACGATGCTGTCCCATATGACTAAGAAGCTGATTTTTTATGAGTTTAAGTCTTGAAAAAGAACATTCTAATATGCAGTAGCTCACCATCATGCACATGAACACCCTGGGTGCAATTTCAATGCTCGGAAAAACAGATTTTAAATTTTCCGATTTTCCCCCTACACACTGCGGGCAGAGAGAGAGAGTCTCGTAATTTTCATCAGCAGCCAAGTAATGTTTGAGATGCTCACATTCATTTAAAAGGTCGTCATAACCCAAGTCATTGTGGTGCGTATTGGCAAGATGTTCGCATTTTTTATTTAGTGCATCGGAAGTAATGGTTTTTAATTCACTCAAGAAAGAACACAGATTTCCAGTTTGTGAATACCTCTCTGCACGCCTTGTTAGTTCAACGATTAAAGTGTCCAGAATAGAGAGGAAAGTTTCTACCTTGAACTTTCCGGACTTATTTAGAAGTAACTCTGGCTCCTGGCTTTAAATTCATTTTCAGTGAATTTGTCTCAAGTTTCCTGAAGATAGCTTTTAAACGACTCAAGAAGATATGTGACAACTAGGATTTTCACATCCTTTGATCGTCAAACTTTGCTTGTTGTATTCATCTTTTCTAGAATGTCCTTCCACATAATAATTGTAAGAAAGATTGTTTCAAGGTGTTCCATTGTTTTTTGCTCAAACCTTCCGCCTCCACCTTGTTACCACTTGCTGTTCATTGTCACCTTATAAACAATCCAGTGCATGTTTTATTTTGTCGAAGTCCTTACACAAAGCATGAACATGAGCATCAACATGTGCTGACCAATGTGTTTCAGACGCTTGCCCATGGCATAACATCTTTTTCTTAACTATGATGTCAATACATTCAAGCGATGAGTAAAACCAGCAAAAATATATTCAGGTGCTGAACAAAGTCAAAGAATTTTCGATACTGTAGGTCAACACTCTGCATATTTTACTCCCACCAAATTTAGGCTATGTCCTACACAGGGGACTTAGGTGGCAAACTTATTGAGTTCATGAATACGTGCCTGCAATCCGGTGTATCGTCCAGACATTTTGACGCATGATTGTATGATTGGCCACGCCAGTTTGATAGTGGAATTTTGTTCTCTTTAAGCGTCTGTTAAATCTTTTAATCCATGAGAAAAGATGGGGATGAATATCAAGAAACGTTCCGCAGGTTCGCGGCCTTTAATGTATCGGGCAGTAAATGTCAGTTGATCTATGTGTGAGATGTCTGGAGTAGAATCTACGATAATTGAATAACCATTTGAATCTTTTACTTCTTTAAGAATACTAAAAAGAACATATGGACGCACTATTGAATTAGACATCCAAATTAAATCAAGGGCTCTCGGGCATGGCCGTCGTCGCATGCTCCAGGTTTATGAGTCCAATTTACAAATGGGCGGAGTTACTTCACTTCACTAAAATACCCGTAAAACAGCTAGAAAGAAACAGGAAGGGGGAAGTTTTGCTAACCGGCCAAGACAAGGACATACAGGTAAAACATGTTTTATTTACACATCAGCCACAGGCATTGCTATTCCGGGCCAAAAATTTCCTTAACTTGAGGCAAAGCTTTTCTTTAAATGGAAATAATTGAAAATTAAATGTTCTAAATGACATCCCAGCTATGCCATCCATGGATGAACCTGATGTCGTGTCCACAAAGCAATTGACCGACTAGCTTGTGGAAAAGCACATGGGAATAATGGCATACCACCAGAAGCTCTAAAGAGGTGCAATCCTGCTTTACAATGACATTTGCACGACCTTCTGACCTTCTGCTTGGAACAGGGCTACATCCCCAAGGACCCGGCCGGTTACACTAGTACTAGGTCTAAATATTTAAATTTATTTCTTTTACTGATGATGCTACTGATGATTACGTGATTATATTTTTTCCCCATTAATCGATTTTTCTACCGATATTATCGATCTCCCAAATAGGCCGTCCATAAAGTACGTCACGCTCGGAAAAAAGGAAGAGAGTAAGAAAGTGTCATAGTTTGTAAGAGGGGGGGGGTGGGTTCATGTGTGACGTAACGTGTGTTTTAGTTAAAGTTTCAATTATTTGATAATTAAAACAAAATTCTGACATCCTTTAGATAGGGGGGTCGAGATTTGTGTCAGTTTGTGACAGGAGGGTGGGGATAGTGGTCAAATATAGCATGACGCACTTAAAGGACGGCCCCTAACCCATATCAATTTTATCAACTACCTTCACACCAGCACATGTAGTCAGTGGCGGATTTAGCTTTGTCTGCGTGGGGGGGCCAGGAGAATTCTAGGGGGCGCCGAAAAATTTTACTAATGTCAGAGCATTGGGTAAATACTAGGGCTGTTAACGATAAATTTTAATTTAATTGTTAACTTTTGAAAATCAACGATTAATTAATCGTTAATTTCGATTAAAGCCAAAAAATTTAATTTATGATGTCATAAGTAACACTCATTTCACGTTCTTGTTGAAAATCTAAATAACACTGGCATGTCTCCTTTATAAATCTACTTTTCACCAACTACGCAAAAAGACAAGTGTGTTGACATTAATTGGTTCTGTACAGAAGGAGCGTCTGTAACATATAAGATAAGATAAGATGAGCGGATCTAATTGACAATATAACCAGCCGAGCTGAATAATCATTCACATGGAACTGAGAAAACTTAAACTGGTATGCTCAAAATGGTCTTGGCAAGGAATGACCTTATCGGATATCGGTGTTCATTAATTTTCCACCATTGTACAGGATTAATGGATTCAAGAACTTCCATCTCCATTTTGTAACGCAGTAATTCATCAGCAGAGCTGTCGTCATTTCTGTTTCAGAGTCAAACTCCATTACTGCCATTACCAAAATGTTCGTGTAATCTTCAGGAAATTATTTATCAGCCGAATTTTTAAAAAGAAAAATTTTGTTGACTTTTTGACTTCAAATTATTTTTAAGTGATGGGTCGATTAATGGTTAAAAATAATTAAATCCTTAAAATTTTTAAGGATTAGTCGAGAAATTAATCTTTAATATCCGCAGCAGTTTTCAATACTAATTATTAGCCTACTAATTTAGTAAAATTTCCAAATTAACAAACAAGTCAAACAGATATGCTTTCAAAATAGTAACGTATATTTAATTCAGTAGTATATTTATTGATCTAAGAAAGAAACTTAGTTTATGCGAATTTATATAGAGCCCTGAGCCATATTTAAATTCCTTTCTACGTGGAGCGAAACGATTTATCGTTGATTTAAAGTCAATGTTCTCACCTAGATCACGTTCATTTGAAATTATTGCCAATCCAGACAGACGCTCGTTTGTCATTGTTGAGCGCAAATAATTTTTGATGATTTTCAATCATTGATAACAGGAAGATTCAAGTAAATGTGTATAGAATATTGACAAACAAGAGAGACCTGATGCCATTTATTTTTCAATCAAGAATGGTAGAAACTCTTTCAGTTGTAGCTCACTAGATAGTGATGGACGTCGTGATGCATGCACATTTTTAAAGGTAAAATATTCAAGAATGCTTCTTCTAGGTTAATGTGTTTGTAAATTTTGCATAAACTTCGAAGAGGATCTTTATTTTCTTCCAACATTTTTGATGGATCAATACAATAGAAATAAATAGCTGCGCCCCTAAAGTCATTAAATCGATCATCTATTTATTTTAGTAGTGTATCCAAGATAGTGAAGTACGTTTCAGATTTAAAACTGTTGGATCATCAGCCCTTTCATCTCTACTCAGTTCACCTNCCTTACTTTTATTTTCTGCAATTCGCGTTTCTTTAAATTTTGTTTTTAACATCTAGTTTGGAACAATTTTCGTTAATAAATTATTAGACATCTACTTTCAGAATTTTAAAAAGCTTGATTGCTTCTCATTTCAACAAACTTATTTCTTCCAACATCGATCAATCGTTTTGCAATTGCAATGTCAATACTCTTGAGCTGCAAGTGGTTTGATAACATGAAAATATCAACAAACTTTTGTTCAAATACCATCAGAAAAAACAAAAGAATATTTTGTTATTAAAGCAGATAGTCCCATTGCTTCTGCTCTGACACTTCCTTTATGTTATGTCGATGGCCTTGAAATTATATCTTCTAGAGTGGCTAGAATAGCAGAGAATGATCTAATAACTGCATCAACTGCATGCTTACGGCCGACGGCTTGCCCATCTTGTATCAAAAAGTCATTTCAGTGTATTTACTATTGATTCATATTGAGATTTTCGAATTTTTAAAAAGAGTATGTAGACATTGTAAACTAGACGTAAAGAATGCATACAGCCTTTCAGCTGTGCCAAAAACAACTGTATACATCACTGTTTACAGACATTGCTTTGATAGTGACCAAATTCAAAACATGAGTACAACAATGAACATAGATGGCATTGTATGAAGGTTTGAAGGCCACTCTTAGTTCAAGACATCACAGATGAGCCAACATATGCATTTCCTCCTCAGATTGTGATATCAATGTCTCGCTTTTGTAATATGTAGTTCCACAACATGTCCTGATTTTGAAACTGAACGTGATATGACATCTTATCAATTTCAAATATATCAATGGTCCGTCTAATCGATAATTACAGAAAATACATGTTCATTATCAATTACTGCCGATAATTCAGATGCAAATGATTGAATTAAATGAATCTGCACATCATGATTTAAATAAATTTCATTTTTCTTTTAAACTCTAGATGACTGTCCAAAGTGGAATCATAGTTGGCTAATAAACTTGTGATTTAACAAATATTTCAAGTATTTCTACAACTAAAATCACTTAAGTTTCAAGCAAGAATTTTCTCTGTGTACTCTGAATAGCAAACCTTGTTTTGCTAAAAATCAAGAAAAACGTCACGTTTATCATTTGTTTCAATATTTCTCTATTCTTTTCCACTTAGCGACGCTTCTGACTGACCAAACCAGATATTACAGTTTTGAAATACGATATTTAGCAAGCCAATATTGTCGTATTGCAGTTGTGTTAATTAATTTATTTTTGCTCTGGTTACACCTTTTTAGTGTTCATGAGGGCGTCTCAGGGGGGCGCCATTTTAGACCCAACTGGAGCGCGGGGGGGGGACCCGCCCCCCCTGCCCTATAGCTAAATCCGCCACTGCATGTAGTACCAGTAATGAGCTGTCCATAAATGACGTCATTCGATTTTGATCGATTTTACCCCCCTCCCCCTCATCAAACTGTGACAAAAACATTGACCCACCCTCCAATATGACGTCACAAAGCTTTGGAACCTCCCGCCCCCCCCCTCACTAAGAGCGGTATTTTCTATTTCAAAATAAACATTTTTCAAATAACTTTATTGTCATTTTAGTATGTATTTAGTGTAAGGCTGCACTCTTATATCGTAACACGCGTGAATCCACGTAAAACTTCATAAAATATAGAGTGAGAAATCGCATATTTAAGTAGAATTTTTATTTAAAACAGCATGTTTTGAATTGATGTCACAATTCTCTCCTCCCCCCTCATCATACATCGTCACAAATATGCCCCCCCCCCATTTTTTAAGTGTGTGATGTCATTTATGGACAGCCGCTAAGTACATAATAATACAGATCCACTCCATATTTCTACATAACAAAATCGTTATGAAATTGCAGTTACCAACCCCATGAAATAGGTTAAAGGCTGCTTACATAATAACGCAGGAGAAAAAACATTGTGAAAGAATTTTTTTTCCTCTGAGAAGACAGGAATAGTCCTCATGGACTTCATCGGGATTAGACATTTTATGTTTGCTCTTTGCAGCAACAAATGTTTGTTATCACTTTAAAAGAGCCCCTTCAAAAGGCAGAAGAGAAAATCTCAAACAAAAGATAGGGCCAGATTCATATTTTTAGCCCAAAACAAAGGCACGAGGCGCGGGAAGTGTAACTAAATTAGCTGCACTAATACGATGTTTGGGTTTTATTTTGGTAAATAACGGAAGTTGGTGTCATTGTAAAAATGGGTGTGGCCAAGAAGGCGGAGTGAAATTTGATTCTAAGTTTTTCTCAGAATTTTCGCTTTCGGGCCTAGGGTTACCTACAGTAGATAAGGACTAGCGAGCAACACAAACCTATTTTCCCTTCATTTTGGAACATATTAAATATAATCAAATAAGTTCGCCTGGATCCATAAAAGTAGTTCCCTACCACTCCCTTCCTACGCCACAGCAACCAGCTGAAGTGAAGGCCAATTTTGCCGTATCTCACCGGGCCGTATATAATGTGCTTGTATTCAAAGGAGATAGCAGAGCGCGGAAATAAGAGACAGCGACTGGGCAGTTGAGGAATTGCCAATAAAATCCGTCGAAGGACGTTTCAGAACTCGTTCGTAATCAGAAAGCATAAAAACATGCTTCTAGAATTCGCGACAGCTTTTGTACTGACCTCGACCCTTGCTTTGTTATGGTAATTTAAAAAACAACAACTTGCTTAGCACTTAACAATCACCAAACTCTTTTATGACGTCAAAAGATCTTATATCAGTCTTTGTTATGTTTGAAATTGAAATACGATTCTAATAAGATATGTGATTTACTAACGTATCTCTAGATTATATGTGAAATTTGTAATTTTTTGAATTTGGATTTATTTAAGATTGTTGATGACTTTAATCAAACATCGTTAGGGCACAAAGGCCTGGTCTTCCCATAAGGCCAAATTTTATTATGGCCTGGGTTGCAGTAGTCATGAGAGTACACATTAAAGAAATGTCCAAAAATTTACAAGTCGTCCAAAGTTATTTATAAGTAAAACATGCAAACCCAGTATGATGATATTTGATGATCTTTACTTTTATAACGCTAAAAGTCTATGCAAATACAACAGGCTTATCGCGTTTCAATTTTTCAAAACCAAGTTTTAAAAAAGTTTTCAGAGGCTTTAAATATTCTTTTGTTATCGTTACATTCGCTCAAGGACTGAAAAAAACTATTTCATAATTTATTCGTAGTTTTTTTTTTTTATAGGAGCGAACCCCAAGGAGTTTTTTTCTGTGTCCATCTACACTGGGAAGCTTCAGAATGGACTGTGAAGAGAATTGCTGCTGTTAAAAGAGAAATGTTGTGAAATATTTTCTTTTAAAAAATCCGGATTTCTATCTATCTATACAGCCGTCTGTCACTGACAAGATTTTGTGGTTTATTCGGTCAACCAGTTGAAGCAAGAGTAAATCCTTATGAGTTGTGTGTTATGATCTGACTTCGTCATTCACTAAACAATACGCGCTGCAGTGTTATGGACCTTCTGGAATCATTGCAGTTGGTTTTGAGGCTATCTCCACAGACAACGTTGTTATTAGTGATATGAATTAAAGATAAAATGTGATTTAAGGCTTTTAAAAAAGTTATTCAATGGATTTTACGTTAACTGTTATGTAACTTCATTCAAGACCGTTAAAAAATTTTGTCTTCAAAATAATGTGCTTTGACGCATGGCACAGTGTTGTAGAGATCTCAACCAGAAAATAACTACATTTTACCATACCATTAACCATAACTCGCAGTTTGCCTTGATATATTTAATCTCTTTGAATGCACCTAACCAAAGAAAAAATATAACAATTTAAAAAAAAACAATTGGGGGCCTGGGAAATTCCGAGTTTCGCTTACAGTTATTAATTGAATGTTTTAAATCCGTGCCACATAGTATTCAAACAAATAGTAAACGAGAAACGAATCTTTTCTCATAATCTTTACGGTAGTCAGTAAATGCCATCTTACGGTTTTGTCAGATTTAATACCTAACCCCTGATCTCTCATAATACATCGGTCAGATTTTAGACACGGGCCCTCTTATATTTTTATATAGCCCGTTGTAATCAAACGACAGACATTCAAAAAGCTTGAGACAGCAATCATCTACAGATTTCAGATCTTTATTCACCTTATCAGTAGACACCGATACTGACTCAACTCATGTCACTTTCCACATTACAGGCACCTCCATCACCACTTCAGCCAATTCAGAAGGCTGGGAATCCAAGGCCCTAAACCAAGTCTCTTCTTTGGAAACCTAATGGAAATACGCTCCAAGGTAATCATCGACATTAGTAGTTTTAACCGTCTTCTTGTTCATGTTACCAAGTAAACAGGCCATCACTTATTATCAGTAACTGGACATCCTTCAACACTGTTAACTGGACATCACTTGGCATTAGTAACTGAACAATACTTGACCTTTTAAAACTAGGTAGCAATCACTAGACGCTTTCAAAGAGCACCTGTATTTTAGGTTGTTAATTGTTATTTCTGTCTAATCACATTTGCTTAAAAATATATTATTTCATCATATTTGATTTATTGATTAAAGTACAAGCCAACATTTTTATTGTCTTTATTCTACATTATATAACTGTCATGGCAAATTCTGAAGAAACAAAAGAGGAGTTTGTGTGTTTGTGTGTAGATGTGATAAGTACGAAATATAATAACATGAGAATGAACATCTTGAGTTGATTTGCCCTATACATTTAACCCAATGATAGTTCTCGTGTTGATTGATGTCATGTTAAATGTCTGTGATCCAGGGCCAGTTTCAAGCACTGAAAGACTGGACCAAGGTATACGGTCACGTGTTTGGCTACTTTGAAGGCTACACCCCTGTCATGGCCGTCAGCGATCCGGACATCTTGAGACACGTGCTACTGAAAGATGCTTCAAACTTCATGAAGAGAAAAGTTGGGAGAGTTGATTTTATTTATCTCTTTTAACATGGACTTTTTTGTTGACTTAATGGGCGAGGTGTTAAACGCTGCCAATGTTGAATGTTGTTGACTTAATGGGCGAGGTGTTAAACGCTGCCAATGTTGAATGTTGTTGACTTAATGGGCGAGGTGTTAAACGCTTCCAATGTTGAATGTTGTTGACTCAATGGGCGATGTGTTAAACGCTTCCAATGTTGAATGTTGTTGACTTAATGGGCGAGGTGTTAAACGCTTCCAATGTTGAATGTTGTTGACTTAATAGGCGAGGTGTTAAACGCTGCCAATGTTGAATGTTGTTGACTTAATGGGCGAGGTGTTAAACGCTGCCAATGTTGAATGTTGTTGACTCAATGGGCGAGGTGTTAAACGCTGCCAATGTTGAATGTTGTTGACTTAATGGGCGAGGTGTTAAACGCTACCAATTTTGAATGTGTCACTTATCTAAGCGTCTAATGGGCCGTCCATACGTTACGCTCCGCAGAAAGTATGACAGTTTGTGACAGGGGGAAGGGGGGTCAGGCCATGTTTGACGTCACGTCTGTTTTCGATATAAGTTGAATTGTTTTAAAATATTTTTTTTGTTGGGGAGAATTACATACTTTAGGTGAGGGGGATCCAAGATATGCGACAGTCTGTGACAGGGGGAAAAAGGGGGGGGGGAGAGTAAAAATGGTCAAAAATATCGTGATGTACTTTATGGACTGCCCCTAATTATATAATCTAATTTTTCATTTGTCGCTTTGTCTGCTATATAAACCCCACTCAATTCCAGTTCATGTAATTTAGTCTCCATCTTTAATTTAGCTAAAATTCTCTAAAATCATTCACCTACTTTTATTTCCAATAATGTAATGATTATACCAATAATTAAAAAAATACAACAGTTATGTGTTAAAAAATAATTTCTAACACATTATTTGAGGATCCAGGTCACAGTTCATATCTAATGAATCATTTAAACGTTTTAAAATGCTACTAGACTATTAAAATATTTTAAAGTGTTTCCCTTGTTTATTAAAAACAATAATCATGTTAAAGTGAACAACAACAACAAAAATGATCAATTAAATACTGATGTTCATTTAAAATGTTCATAATAACAGTTCACAACACTCTACTTTCAGCCTTTCCCATTAGCACCTCGAAAAAGCCTGGGTCTGTTTTTGGAAGACGGTCAACAATGGAAACGGAGTAGGGCGCTCCTGACCCCTGCATTCAGTACTGGTAAACTGAAGAAGGTAACTCAATCATTCAATTGGTAAAGTGAAGAAATTAACTCAATCATTCAATTGATTAACTCAAGAATATAACTCAAGCGTTCAATCAGTAATCTCAAAAAAGTTACTCAATTGTTAAAATTAATGTGTTAACTCATTCTTTCAATTAGTAAAATCAAAAGAGTAACTAAGTTATTACATACTTTGGTAAACTTAAGAAGGTAGCCCAATCATTCAAGTGATTAACTTAAGAAAGTAATTCAACTATGATATATATGATAACTTTAAGAAGGTAACTAATGTAATCTGATCTCATCTCATATTCTGGAACCTTGAGATTTACTCTCTCAAAGCTTTGGCTAATGTCTTGACGGCAACATGCTCATTCCACTGAGCATGACAATTGTCATACATCATTGGGTGAGTGTAGGACTCTCTCACCGCCCTAGCCTCACCAGCAAAGCTTAGCACGCTGCACAAAGTCAACAGAGGCTAGTCTGCAATGCCGGCAAGTGGAGACCCTGTTGTGGTCTAGCCTGTTGAAGAACGAGTTGGCGGGGCAGTGCTCCGTTCTCATTTGTGTCACCAAACTCGTGTATTTTTGACTCTGTTATCACTATATGTCCGATAGACTTGGCCTGGGTATGTTGGCATACATCCCTCTAGTATTCTTTACGTGGTAAATCTTTTAAAAAAGTATTTATTAATAGTAATACCCTGTAAAATTCAAATAGGTAATTCTTTGATTCATTTGCAAACTGAGAACGTTACATCCTTCATTAACCAAAAAGTTTCATAAAAGCAAACCGTATAAAAAAAATTACAAACAGAAAACCGTTGAAGATTTAATGTAGTTTTAAAAATAGAAATTACATAGCTTTCTAAATAAAAAATTTAATTGCGAAAATAAAGTATTCGTAATCTATTCATACTACTAAGAAAATAAACCCAATGCAGAACTTAACTAGATACAAATACACATTGAAATTGCATTAGGTCTAAATAGCAGGCAACAATGACACACATAAATATATATGTATACACACACACACACACACACACACACATATATATATATATNATATATATAAAAACATACACAAACCTACACACATTCACCCCACTCACAAAACCACAACCACAACCAGGAATACTAACAGATACCAATTATTCACCAGATGACACCAATCATGTCTGAAGCTGCTGATATACTTGTAGAACGTCTACTAGATAAAGCCAAAGAACAAAAAAGCATGGATATATACAGGTATGTCACCGAAAGTATAGACATAACAGGTATTTTACCAAAAGCATCGATATATACAGGTATGTCACCAAAAGTATAGATGTAACAGGTATTTTACCAAAAGCATGGATATATACAGGTATGTCAACAAAAGTATAGACGTAACAGGTATTTTACCAAAAGCATGGATGTATACAGGTATTTTATCAAAGACCAATAAATAATTAACGTACGATAGGATTCAAAACAAATTAAAAATATACTAATTGGTGCAAATAAATATTAATTTTAAGCTTTAATTAGAGGCGATATATTGGATTAAAAATTTCGACTAAGGACTTCATCAATACTAATAAAAAAAAATTAACAATCTTTTAAAATTTAATTTAAAATAAACATTGTCTACCACATGACTTTAACAACTAATATAGGTTTAGCGCGCTAACGTTCTGTACGTAGTATTTTTAAATCATGTACGAGCACAGTATTTATACAAAGTACACGCTATATGTATTGTATAATCATTGTACACGAAGTACACGCTAAAATTATTGTTGAATCATTGTACACAAGGTACACGCTAAACGCATTGTTCTATTCGAGATAGTACTGTGATAAAATGTCCAAATTTTCCTAGCGTCTTTCAGTCCTTGACTCTGGACGTCATTGGCCGATGTGCTTTTGGCCTGAAGACCAAGGCTCAGGTGGACGAGAATGACGTGTTCCTGGTCAAGATTCGAAGTCTGTTTCACACCATGAGTACTACAATTATAGAACCTATTGTCAGTAAGTATGCATAGTTTCACATCAATAGTAATGCAATTATAGAACCCATTGTCAGTAAGTATGCATTGTTTCACATCAATAGTAATGCAATTATAGAACCCATTGTCAGTAAGTATGCATTGTTTCACATCAATAGTACTACAATTATAAAAACCATTGTCAGTAAGTATGAATGGTATCATATCAATATTAATACAATTATAAAAACAATTGTCATTAAGTATGCATTGTTTCACATCAATAGTAATACAATTATATAAAACCATTGTTGGTAAGAATGAATTTGTTTGACATAATGAGTAATACCCCTAAAAAGTTCAATGTCATCCATAATGATCTATTCCTTATATGCGTTAATCAGTGCACATTAAAGAAACAACTCATTGTTAACTTGCATTTTGTTGTAAGGACTCGAAGAAACAATATTATCAATTTCAGAAGCCCGTTGACTCTTTCTATTCCTGTCGTCTAATAATAAAGAGTTAATTTCAGATTTTTAGAATTTGATCATTTTGACCTCAGAACATACACAGATTTAGTTATTGTTCCTTTGTGATATGCAACTCTAAGATTCGTTTATTTAGAAAACAATTTACATGTTAAAAAGAAACATTTAGTTTTTATTTATAAACTAACTGAAACTTAAGTCCTTTGAGGGCTGCACGTGTGGAAACTGATTAAGATAAACTTCTCCGCATTGGTTTCAAAGCAAATATAGTTCAGAATATTAGATGCGATAAGGCTTTCAAGGTACAAGACGATATCTTTTACACAACAACAAATAGGCCCCAGCTTCCCAGCTTGGCACACTTAATGAACTTGACTTCTCAAATTAAAATGTTCAACTGCCTAAGCTGTTCACCTGTAGGCGACAAGTGGCACTACACAATTGTTTTGGGAAGCGCTATCATTCAATTTTACAAAAACAAGAGCATGAAAGAAAAAATGACACTTCTAATCAATCGGTAAACACTTAGACAATTAAATCTTTCTTACTCGTTAAATCTGTGAAAGTTTTTGACTTTGTTTCGTAACTTTAGCTTGTTGATCTAATTGACCTATTTTCCTGACAATAAGGGGTCATCCATAAATGACGTCACGCACCTAGAGGGCCGTGGGGTTTGACACATTTGTGACGATGTGTGACGAGGGGGAGGGGGTGTATGAGAAATGTGACTTCACATCAAAATTCTTACTTTAAATTAATGTCCCGTTAAATAATAATATTTCATATTTTTTTCAATTCATATAATGACGTTTTACATGTCTTCACGCGTGTTGAGATATAAGAGTTGCAGCCTTACACTAAATACATACATACGTAACAAAAAAGTGATTTGAAACATGCTCATTTTCAAATAACAAAATGCAGCTTTTATGGAGGGAAGTCTAAGTGTTTGTGACGACGCGTGAAGAGGGGGGGGGGGATTGAAAAATCGGCCAAAAATAGTGTGACGTTAATTATGGACGGCCCCTAACTTGTTTGACTTTTTGAACTGTTTTCATGACTATAACTTGTTATATTCCACCACTGAAGCTGGTAAGATCGTGTTTGATTTCCTTTTCAGTGACGGTTCCCTTCCTGTCGTACTTCATCTTTGCTGTCAAGAACATGGTGTTTTTATTCGGTATGAATCCTGTTGTGTGGCTGAGAGACACTATGCGAGACGTCATCAGGGTCAGAAAGTCCTTAGGGGTAAGGACTTCTTTAGATACCTTGACATTACATTATGTCTTAGGGCTTATAATTGGGAGTAAGGACTTCTTTAGATAACTTATCATTGGGAGTAAGGACTTCTTTAGATATCTTGACATTACATTATGTCTTGTGACTTATCCTTGGGAGTAAGGCCTTCTTTAGATAACTTATAATTGGGAGTAAGGACTTCTTTAGGTAACTTATCATTGGGAGTAAGGAATTCTTTAGATAAATTGACATTATATTATGTATTGTGACTTATCCTTGGGGGGTAAGGACTTCTTTAGATAACTAGACCTTACAATATGTCTTGGGACTTAAACTTGGGAGTAAGATCTTCTTTAGATAACTTGACATTTTATTATGTCTTTTGACTTATCCTTGGGGTGGCATCCACCGAGATGACAGGGTCCCATGTCTTTTACCTGTTTAACTTATTTATAACTTTGGACCTAGTCGTGTATACATTTTGTATCCAAACACACTGGATTTCGAGTCCTATTACAAATGCCAACTTTTACTGCTGCAAAAACAATAACTTGTGGGCTCAACTCAGAGTTTTATGGCTTACCTGTTGGCCAACAATTACAACATTTTGTTGTACACATTCACAATTCAGATTACGTGAGTGATTCAAAATTGGTGAGATCAAGATAACAATTATTTATTTTTACCTCCTATTGTCTCCCTTTGCCAAACTTCCTGATATCTATTTTTAAAAATCTCATCTCGTTTCACCTAGCCAAACATCAGAACGACAGATTATTTTTTTTAAACCTCAAGTTGTCTCCCTTAGCCATACACCGAGAAGACAATTTATGTTACCTCATGTTATCTCCCCTAGAAACATCAAGATGACAATTTTTTTGCTACCTCATGTTGTCTCCCCTAGACAAACATTAAAAATACCATTTTTTGTAACCTAGGCATTATCTCCCCTTAGCCTAACGCCAACATCATCGACCTAGTTCAGCTGATGCTGTTTCCGGACAAACCCCAGCATGACGTCTGCCCGGACCTCCATGTTGGACTAACTGAGCGCGAGATCGTGGCCCAGAGCATGACGTTTCTCCTGGCGGGCTACGAGACGACCAGCGCCGTGCTGGCCTACTTCTGTCATGAGATGGCCAAACATCCCGACATCCAGGAGAGACTTCACCGGGAGATTCAGGATCATATTGAGAAGGTGAGATTCAAGATCATGGTAAGAAGGTGAGATAGAAGATCATGGTAAGAAGGTGAGATAGAAGATCATGGTAAGAAGGTGAGATAGAAGATCATGGTAAGAAGGTGAGATAGAGGATCATATGGAGAAGGTGAGTTTCAAGATCATATTAAAAAGGTGAGATAGAAGATCATTTTGAGGTGAGATGCAAGATCATAGTAAGAAGGTGAGATAGAAGATCATTTTGAGAAGGTGAGATAGAAGATCATTTTGAGAAGGTGGGATAGAAGATCATTTTGAGAAGATGAGATAGAACATCATATTGAGAAGGTGAGATAGAAGATCATTTTGAGAAGGTGAGATAGAAGATCATAGTAAGAAGGTGAGATAGAACATCATATTGAGAAGGTGAGATGTAAGATCATATTGTGAAGGTGTAGAACATTATTGAACATTACCTTGTATATGATTTTAACTGAATTTACTAACCGGAAAACTAAAAGCTGAAACTAAAGAAATGATACTATCATATCTATAAAGACTATCCAAGATATTTTTATGTCCACAGACCATGACGGCCTGTTGCAAGTGAAGTAGCTATGAGGGTTCCACGCATTACCCAGCCGCCTTTGTTTTCCTAACTAATGTTAGGTACCCATTCGGAGCTGGGTTGACTAATGGACGCGGTTGAACATGGGAGCAAATCCCTGCCTTTACATGAATTCGAATCCGTCACCATCGGTACGGAGGCCGAGTGCGCATGTCATTCGACCACCGAATACTTTTTTATGTTTTAGAATCCCATATTATACTTTAGAAAATAAAAACTTGTTAGTATACTTCTGGAAGTGTCTTAATTAGACAATGTTTTAAAAAGTAGACTGCAGTTTTCTTATTGCATAAAATAATTAAATAATCTGATATGAACTATTATATTATCTTTCATAATTGCGATTCGAAACAAGACATTACTTAATGTGATATTTTTTTTAATAATGACAATTTATGTTTTTAAACCGTCCGTTACCCTTAATGTCCAAAAGTAGACTTGCTGTGTCAATTAAAAACAAAAATATAATAGACTATAGCAGTTCCTTTTCATGTGTTCATTTTATTATTTTAATAAAAATATATAATTCTGCCTTGTAAATATCACGTGCTATTACCTTCTCAATGGGCCAGGATGCCAACTATGAATCCATTCAAGACCTCCATTTCTTTGATGCTGTGTTTGATGAAGTCTGTAGATTGTACCCAACGGCCTCATTGTAAGTCACTACCACACAATGCTATATAGTAAGTCATTAATTGATTAATAATAGGCAATTTTGTGTTCCCATAAGTTCCTGATTCCATCACTTTTGTGTTCCTGACAAGTTTCTTGTTCCGTCACTGATGTGTTCCCCATAAGTTCCTGGTTCCATCACTGTTTTGTTCCCGATAAGTTCCTGGTTTCATCACTTATGTATTCCCGATAAGTTCCTGGTTCTATAACTGTTTTGTTCCCCATAAGTTCCTGATTCCATCACTGTTGTGTTCCCCATAAGTTCCATTACTGTTTTGTTCCCCATAAGTTCCTGGTTCCATCACTGTTGTGTTCCCAATATGTTCCTGCTTCCACCACTTTTGTGTTCCCAATAATTTCCTGGTTCCATTACTTTTGTGTTCCCCATAAGTTCCTGGTTCCACCACTTTTATGTTCCCCAGCATTGTCACCCGCCAAGCAGCAGAAGAGCGCCAGTACGGTGAGGTCACAATACCAGCTGGGATGAATGTGTTGGCCAACGTGTGGGCACTTCACAGGGACGAGAAGTACTGGACCGACCCAGATACCTTCAATCCTGACAGGTAGGATGTCATCAAATTCTAAACATTTAACTTAAGGTGAGGGAAAGGGGACTGGTTGGGGGAAATATTCAGGGGCAGACTGACGCTCATTTTTGCTCAAGAAACATTTCCAGTTTTTAATTTTTTAAATTTATTTTTTAATTTTTTTTTTTAAACAGATTCAGCTATCACAGTTGTTTATTTGCTTTAGTTTGAGAGTGGTCAATCCTTGTACTGTATTGCTCAATCAGTGCCCATAGGTATTGAGGGAAGGAAACAATAAATCACTAGAATTTGAAACGAGTGACTCTTTGCGGGATGGGTGGTGGTGGTGGGGCGTGCTATTAAAGACGGCAAACGAATGCGCACTTCTTACGATCAAGAAACCTAATATTAAAAAAAAAAATTATATGAAAAAATATTATTCAAACATGAGCGTCTTATAACCGGGCCTAGCAGAGATTGCTTACTGACATATGATAATTGTTCTTCTAAGTAGTTTTATCAAAGAGTTAACTTAATAAATTAACCAGAACAAGACGTGTTAATATTTTTAATGTATTTTTTTTTCGGATCACACTCGTTATCTGATTCATCTTTATTTTTCAAAATAAGGTGTTTAAAACATAGGCTTGGCATTCTGTTTGGCTTTGAGTTTTCTCCCCTAGGGAACCGACATTTTCACCCGCACCTGCATTCTATTGATCGGGTTATGAGAAGTTTGATGAGACTTTACATTTTGGTGTGCCTCAAGGCATCAATGTTTTTTGAAAATATCTGTTATTCTTATTTGAGGATCGGAAAAGGAGAAGAAAACCGTAGTGATAGTTAACAGAGGCCGATTGAGAGAAACCAACAAACTTTAAGTGAACAGTCAACACTCTGACTTTCCAATTAAAAACCGGTTTCTGCGACATGTCAGTAACTATTTCAAAGGGTTTGGCCCTTCATTTTAGACCAGTGAAACAATGAAGAAAATAAAATAGTGAATTTTAATGAAAAAGTATTTAAACACTTGTTGTTTTTTCTATCGATGTGAAATATTTCAAAGGAATTTGAAGTTTAAATCTTTTTTCTAGTCAATTGAAGGAACGAAAAAGATAAAAAGAAACAACTAAACCAGAGCCGTCTTTACGCCATTTTGGGCCCCTGGGCAAATAAAGAGTGCGCCCCCCGCATCAGTATAGTTAAATATATATAGATAAACATATTCCCATGGGGCCCCTATTCTCGTGGGCCTACGGACAAATGCCAAACGGGCCTACGTGTTAAGACGGTCCTGAACTAAACCACAACTTTTATTTATATACAATTTTTTTTACGTAAAAAATTCAAATTAAATGAATACTTCATGTAAAAATAAAACCAAAAGGAATGAATTAAAACTTTTCTGCTCCCTAATAATGGAGTGAGTGGAGTGTAATGACTAGCTGTATCATTTGGGAAGTTTTGAAATTTGTGCAGTTATTTCCCCTTGAGCGTCTCCAGCCCTTTAGTGATATTAAAGGATGTCCGTGGAGGCGCTGCACGCACCCCCCCCCCCCCCGTCGCTACTACAACAATATTGACTGATTGATTACGTCCATAATGTATTTTAATATGGTGGTTATATGCAGTCTTTTAAAAATGTGTTATGTGTAATTCCCTGCATGTTGTCGTAGCAAGGAATAGTTTAGAATGCGGGAACCATCACCCCCTTTCCTTAAATATTTTTTTTTCGAATACTTTTTTTTTAACAGAGATGCACAATGTTTTCAATTCAAATCATACGCTTTTTTTTTATTTTTTAAAAGAAGAAGATAAAAAATTAGCCTTGAAACGAAAAGCTCTACTGTTAATAGTGAAGAATAAGACCAAGTAATTTAATCGATATTTTTCAAGCCACAATTATCGCAATAGTTAAAAAAAAAAAAAAAAAAGAATATTTTTCTCCTGCTCAATCATAAAATCGAAAATGTGTAGATCTAAGTAAATCTCATTGTAATAAGGAAGCTTCAAACATCAAGGAACAAGATTGCATTTCTCCGAAAGTGCTGTGCCTCAAAATAAGAGGAAAATGACACCCGGGGCGTATCAACCCCACCCATACACACCTCCTGCATCACATCTGTGAGGGGGAGATACACATTCCAGAAATTCGCAACATTCTTGAGAAAAGTAAACAATAATATCACCAGGCATTTCAGAATCTCAAACAAGAAACCAGCAAAAAATTTTCAAAACATGGAAAAAGCGCAAAGTTTTTTTTTCTGAAAAAAAAAACAAACCCGAACGTTTTAATTGAGTCATTGGTTTTGTCAATTACAAGTAACGTCGCAAAATTTGTTGAAAATACTTTTTTGTTAGAGATGTTTATTTTAAAATTTAGAAAATATAAATAAGCACTGAAAAGTTCTTTGAACAAAATTAGCTTTAATTTTTTAAGAACTCTTTGACCAAGAGGTGAAGTAATTAAGTTTAAAAAGAATTAATATTTAAACCACTAAAGAAAGCAATTTTAATCAGGGCCAAGATAAACTAGAATGAAGTGTGGCCCCAAGTTGGTTGTGGGTGGAGAATGAATCTAGCAGAGAACTCCGAACAAATGGTTTAATAATATGGTGACAAGTGGCATTAGGATTTTTATAATGATGTCTCATCAAACTGGATTCAATCGGACTTTTACCCTCTAAAAATAAAAGGAAACAAATGTCAGAAGCATTGTGTGCGTGAAAACATTTCTTTTATCAATTTTGTAAATATGGTTAAATTGTTTTAGGAAGGAGGCTTGCATTTTTTCTTTCTGGTTGTCATTTATCTATATCTGTAAAAATATCAACTTTTTGTACGCTGTAAAGATATTTAAAAACTTTTAAATAAACAAACATATGGTCATATTCTCATATGTAAATAACTTTAATACCTGGCTGGGAGGTAATGACACGGCCTAACACAAAGAATACGATTAAAATTTTATACCAACATTTCACGGTATTGGTGTTAAAATCTTATCTGTCATTTCTACTATAAAGTAACCTTCCATCTTGTTGCAGGTTCATGGATGAACCATACTGCAAGAGATCTAATTTCACTTTCATCCCGTTTGGTGCCGGCCCCAGACACTGCATTGGAATGCGCTTTGCTACAATCGAGGCGAAAATCACCATCGTCAAGGTCATACAAAATTTCCTCATTGAAAAGGCAGCAGATACTCAGGTGAGCGAGTTGGAATTGTGGGAAAACCCGTTTTAAATATTTGGGTGAACGTTTATATTTAAAAAAGAGCTGCTAGCTTCATTACTTGAGAATACTAAAAACTGACAAGAATAACTCCATTAGTTAAATCATTAAACTTAAACCTTTAAAAACTATTGTATAGAAGGACAATGAGAAAAGTAATAATACTACATATAGCAGTTAATTCTAACTTGGAAATACAACGCTAAGATAACCTTATACAAAGCTCTGGTAGACAGAGGGATAAAAAACACTTTTATAATTCCATATGCTAGAACAGACATACAAATTCTCGTTCTTTCCGTCCGGAATACGGCCGTTTATTGGTTGCCTGAAGAAACCAGGAAAAACAACCCCCCTGTAATCATTTAAAATTCTAATAAGAATGCAGGCAAAGACATAAACCATGGATAAGCATACGACGCAATAATCTTCTGTATAGAAGAAGCGTTTGTAACAGATATAATAAAAAGAAAAATGATAAATGATTATTTTTCGACCCACTTCGCTTGTGAAAAACAATGACATTTTGCCTTTCAGGACAACCTTGAACTTTTCTCCCGAGGTGCCATTGTGCCCAAAGATAAAGTCAATGTGAAGGTCACACGGAGAGTGACCACAAGCAGAAGGAGAATGGTGAGACACTGTTAGCCCGGACGTTGAGTAGAGCATCATCTGGTGTTGGTACTGCACTCTGCTCACGGTACTTCCATGATGGGTGAAACCCTGACAGGCAGCTCTAGGGATGATGAGCCCTCAAACTTGAGTGCGGCCCTCAGACTTGAGTGCGGCCCTCAGACTTGAGTGCGGCCCTCAGACTTGAGTGCGGCCCTCTTATTTGAGTGCGGCCCTAAGACTTGATTGCGGCCCTCAGACTTGAGCTCGGCCCTCAATTTGTGTGCGGCCCTCTGACTTGAGTGTGGCCCTCCGACTTGAGTGCGGCCCTCGGACTTGAGTACGGCCCTCAGACTTGGGTGCGGCCCTCAGACCTGGGTGCGGCCCTCAGACCTGGGTGCGGCCCTCAGACTTGAGTGCGGCTCTCAGCCTAGTACTTGCCATTTCATTGAATAACAACAACATCCAATCACAAATGAAGACACGATTGCTGGAGGATATATTGATTAAGAAAATGGGTTAATATTTCAGATGAAGTATTTGCGATTATGCCAATACTAATTTTTTTAGCACAAACATCTGATGCAGTCAAAATTTAGTCTCATGCCAAGGCATCATAAACCGGTGACAATTAAGACGATTTTTAAGACAAATTAAGACAATCGATGCAATCAGAAACTGCTATATTTCTATGATTCTGTCCAAAATATTATGAACATTCTTCCCCGAAAGACATCTGCAAATTTTACTGTTGGTCTGTTTAATTTTTGGGAGTCGTTAGACAAAGGCTTTAATGGAAAGTGTTGGTCAACGGTAGTTTGAGACGAGCGTATGATGTATGATACACGATGACCCGTTAGTGTATGCAGTATAATACACATATTGTAGAAAGAAGCTCCAGGCTCTTTGGTGTTGAAACATCAACATACGCTCGAGAAAGATGACAGCAGCCAATACGCGAGTGCGGGAGTGGTTGCTCATTGAGTGTAGATTTGTTTGTCTTACCTATTGTCATAACATTTCTTTGATCAACGAAAGTCCAAGTTTAGAAAAGAAAGTCAGTGTATTACAACGTACCGTAAAGTCTCTTTTTAGATTTTATTGAAAATTTTGGCCTTTAATTTTAATTGTTCTCCATAAGTATTGTTCACATTTACAAAGCATCAAATCTTTAATTAAATAGATACACAGGGCTAGAATTAAATAATCCAATCTTTCAGCTATAAAATTTGTGTAATTTAGCTGAAATGATCACTCACTGTCTCAAAATAAGTTAAAATAGAGATTTACAATTTTAGATACTAGCTGGTCCTACAGACAACACCCCACACCCCCTCCCCCACAAACAAACAGTATTTTTTCCTTATCTAAAATATGAACAAGCTGTGTTGTGAAGATTCTCTGAATGAAATCCAATTATCATTTTTGTCGGTATACTTGAAATGTTAGGTAGAGGCTTCAGCTTGTATTAGATACAAAGTGTTATGCATTTATTATTGCTATTATTATTATGGATTAGGTTCAACGGGATGACAATATTATTGTTATTATTATTATTATTATTATTATTATTACCATTATTATTATTATTATTATTATTATTATTATTATTATTATTATTATTATAATTATTATTATCATTATTATCATTATTATCATTATATTATTATTATTATAGCTTGCATTATTTTTACTACTAATCATTTTATGGATGTTTTTAGAAATTAAATTTATTTCTATTGATTATATATTTTCTTTTGATAATAAACATCTCTTCCAAATTTGAGAACTTCTTGTGGAACTCCATTATTCCAATCATGCCATACATACATACATATACATATATCGGCATCCTTACGTTTCGCAAGACGATGGTGCATCACCATTAGTCTGAATTGCATTTCCTCGTGTGGCTGTGCAGTCCTAACACAGCTTTTGCACACAAATTCTGTGCTTCCTAATGTTTTGGCCTTTCTCCTTAGCTCTTCTGTCTCTAGCCTCCTCAATCCTTTGCTCCTCGGCTACTAAGACGCCCTATTTACAAGTGTACGCCACATAGATCTGGCTTCTGCCTTATACCCCAGTCGCTTGTGCGTATTCTGGCTGCTTTCATGTCCCTGTTGCAGATATCTTTAAATCGCAGACGTGAGCGACCTGTCTTCCTCTTTCCCAATGCCATAGACATGGGCATAATCATATAAACCAGTATTTAAAAAAAAAAGATTTAAACGCATGAAAGAAAACTATTTCATTGAATAAGATACATGTATAAGAGAAATTATGGCATTTTTATTCATAAAATAAACAGCATAAACTTAGAGCAAACAGTTAAAAGCCAAGAGAAAAAGAATATTTAGTTTTTACAAGCGCAAATCGACGATTACTAATTGCAGAATATGATTAATTCATAGACTCTCTTCGGGATATAGTCTGGAAAAATAACTAAGAAACAACATTAAAAAATCAGAAAAACACCAGGAAAACAACTGAAAAACATAAGGAAAAACATAAGAACAACAAAGCCAACAGGGAAGAAAACTATACAAGACACATTTATCTCTAAAATAGATGCAAACTTCTTACAAACTTTTCTAAGTAAATGCAACACCAAAAGCCGAGTAGAGGATAGTTGGAGATATATAAAAACAAACTACAAACACCTTAATGTATTAGTTTGTACCAACGAAACAAACATAAAATATATACAAAGAAACGCTAGTTCAGTACAATATAAAATAAACATTTTAAAGAAGAAAGCTTATTTAAAATAATAAAAAGCTGCTAATGTAAAAAAAAAAATTCACTAAAAGCAAACATTTAATGCAAAATCTTTGAAGAAATGTGTACCTAAAAATGTAAACAATGTTATTTCTTGTTGTTCGTAATTATATCTTAAAATTGAACCCAGAGGAAGAATCATACTAAAAAAAAAGCAAGAAACAAAAAACCTATAAATATAATGAGACCAAAGCTAATATCTTCTCCATAAGAACTCAGTATCACTATCTTCAGTCTTTTGGAGTAGCGGGTGTGACAAAGCGTCTCAATAAACAAATAAAATAGAAGGAATAAGAAATATGACCGTAGAAGAACAAAATGGGGGCGCGGGGGGGGGGGGGGGGGGGGGGGGCTGAGACTGTAAACAAGCGTATAAATTAATACATGGAAAACAGGTAAACAGCGTACGAGTTAGCCTGAAAGGATGTAACAAAACAGCGAACGTTTCGGCAAAGAGCCTTCCTCAACGAACAAATAATACACAAATAAAATGAATATAAAGAAATGAACAATAAAAATTTAGCTGCGGTGAAATCCAAAGAGTAAATAAAAGCACTATTAGTTAAATAATAAAACCTTTAAACACCAGAGGATAGAAGAACCAAAAGTAATGTAGTAATTATACATTTTTGGGGCCGTCCATAAAGTACGTCACGCTATTTTTGACTGATTTTTACCCCCTCCCCTTGTCACAAACTGTCACAAATCTCGGCGACCCCCAACCCCCCCAAAAAAGTACGTCACATTTTCAAATTTAAAAAAAAATTAACACCTGATTAAAATATTTAATTTAATTCTTTAAATACACTTCTCTATTACACTGTATTAAAATATAAAATTTCCGATTAAAATTAGAGATTTACTGGTATCAAAATGTTAAAATTTGGCCGAAGCCAGATGTGGCCGGATTTTCAAGTGAAATCCGACCGGAGCCGGAGTTAGATTTGTTAAAGTGGCTGGATTCCGGATTTGCTGGAGCCATCATGAATATATATCAATTAGGGCTCTGCTGACAAGACTGATTTTTATAGCGATATCCTGCCGGATCGCGGATTTTCCGCAGTTGGAAACAAAATCCGGTACATCCGTTCTTAAAAGATCTATCAGATTCTTAAAATGACTTTAATAGTAGAATAGTTACTTGTCAACAGTTGTCCCAGTTATTAAATGAAACAATAACTCAATTTAGATCGAATTTGAAAACAACAATTGCAAAAATTATCCTTGACAATTATAATATACACATCAGTTATCTGCTACCTTTTCATTTACAATGGGTGATGTCAAGTTTGAGATAATGTTCCGATTATCCTATCTATTGACACAGGATAAGAAGTAGATTAGCGAAACTTGACATCACCCGGTGATTAAATAATCAAAAGGAAACAAACCATTTTGACTAAAAAAAGACTAGATTGACAAATTATGAGACTAACTCTTGTGCTATATTGAAACTGTTTTTATGGTCCTTTGAATTGTGTTTAATTAAAAAATATTCACTGGACATCCTACCATGATGAAGTTACAACTGACATCACTCCTTCACCATCATCGTTCCCTGAAAGGATAATTGCAGACAGATCAACTCGTCCTCATCTAGCCACTCAACAGCCTTTGTATGTACATTTTCTCTTCGGGCAACAACTTCCACGGGTTCTCTTTGCCTTCTGGATGTGATTCTCAAAGGACGGATGCATTTTATCTGAGTTGATTCTTGAACAGTTTGGGTGTGCATATTCTTCTGAACCCGAGCTCTGTGCTGTGTTTGTGAGGCTAAATATAAGGGACATACTTTGCAAATTCGATCAAGTAAGCTGGTTTGCAAAGATGGACAGTAAAGATTATATTGTTGAATTTAGAAAACTCCTGTTGATCTCGACATAATGTCATCAAATTTTAGAGATTTGCCACAAACAGGGAAGTGAATTTATGAGAATATGCACCTGCTCTTTCTGACTCTCTAAGTCCATAAGTTGTTTGATTGATTGGGATTATGGGGGGAGGGGTAAGAATCTCGAAGGTAAAACGTTGAAATATGAGCTTCGTACTTTATCGCAACATTTTATGTCCTGATATTTCATAATTTGAGTGAGATATTTGCTGTTGCGAAAATTATTGTCAATCCATTCCTGATCCTTCTATATCAGTCCTGCTGCATCCACTTAAGATTTATTAGCAACTCATTCAGGAGATACGACTCTACGAACATGCTGTCATAAAACTATTTCATAAGTATTTAACAAAATTTACAAAATTATTTTTATAGCTTTTTAAATTTTACTTTTAAAAAATATAGAAAAATAAAAATAAAGTGTGACATGGTCACAAACTGTCACAAACTATCCCCCATTTGGAGCGTGACGTACTTTATGGACGGCCCCTTAAGCAATTTTAAAGTCTACTGGAAAGTATTAAGACAACCTACTATATAAGTACTCAGACTTTCCTTTTAAAAATACCACTAAATATGAGGGGACTTAATTCAATATTAAAAAAAAAAGAAAAGAAATAATGTGATGCCTATTATGTAAGCTATTCTGACAATAAACTTTGAAAAATTTGTCACATTAACACAAACATCCATTAAAGCTGTTATTTATTGTTTCGATAACACACCTTGTTTGTTTTTCTTGTATTTTGTATTATCCACTGATCTTTTACCTCACATCCTCTTCAGTACAATTGTCCTTCCATCACCTGTGGTACAATTGTCCTTACATCACCTGTGGTACGATTGTCATTTCATCACCTGTGGTACAATTGTCCTTCCATCACCTGTGGTACTATTGTCTTTCCATCATCTGTGGTACACTTGTCCTTCCATCACCTGTGGTACAATTGTCCTTACATCACCTGTGGTACGATTGTCATTTCAACACCTGTGGTACAATTGTCCTTCCATCACCTGTGGTACTATTGTCTTTCCATCATCTGTGGTACACTTGTCCTTCCATCACCTGTGGTACAATTGTCCTTCCATCACCTGTGGTACGATTGTCATTTCATTACCTGGGGTACAATTGTCCTGCCATCACCTGTGGTACTATTGTCTTTCCATCATCTGTGGTACACTTGTCCTTCCATCACCTGTGGTACAATAGTCCTTCCATCACAAGATGTACAATTGTCCTTCCATCACCTGTGGTACAATTTTACTTCCATCACCTGCGTTACAATTGTCTTTCCATCATATGTGGTACAATTGTCCTTCAATCACCTGCGGTACAATGTCCCACAATCATCTATGGTACAACTGCTCTTTCATCACCTGTGGTACTATAGTCCTCCCATCACCTGTGGTACAATTGTTCTTCCATCACCTGTGGTACAATTGTCCTTCCATCACCTGTGGTACAATTTTACTTCCATCACCTGCGTTACAATTGTCTTTCCATCACCTGTGGTACAATTGTCCTTCCATCACCTGCGGTACAATGTCCCACAATCATCTATGGTACAATTGCTCTTTCATCACCTGTGGTACTATAGTCCTCCCATCACCTGTGGTACAATTGTCCTTCCATCACCTGGGGGTACGATTGTCATTTTTTGTTGGTTGAGTAATTATCATCTTAACCAGGAGCGCCTGCGTATCCCCCCCCCCCGCCCACTCCCAAGAAGACCAAACAGAAAAGAACATTTCAGGATGAACCCATCATGCCATCCTACTGTTCACCTATACACAGGTGCAAGGACTGGAGATACCTGAAGGAAGCTAGGTAAACTACAGGTGCACTTTTAGTGGAGTCTTACGATGGTTAAAAAATAAAAATCTTTAGAAAACACTAAGTGCAAGTTCGGTTGTTTTTTTTAAACATCGGTTCTCTTCTCCTGTTCACTTACAGATCCAATGTTTTGTTTTGCTTTTTTTCCCCGTTCTCTCAATGTCAATTTGATACAAGCTTGGTGATTTTTCTGTGACGTTGTTAAGAGCAGATAGTTTTAAATCGTGACACTTGTCTTAAATATAAATAATGACGGCAGATTTGAACGTCAATGGTAATACGAAGAGGAAAACATACGCCCCGCCCCCCCTCCCCCCAAAAAATAAATAAATAAATAAAATAAAATAAACATAAATAAATATAAAAAAATCAGTATTTAAGTTTAAATTAGAAAACAAAATAAATTTTTTAGAGTCGGAGGGAAGTTCTTCAACTAAAACTTTTAGCGTTACTTGGTACTTGCAAATAATTATTATTATTTTTTAAAAAAAAGGACTTATGTCATTTATAATATGAAATTATTGCATTTATGTAAATATAAAAAAAAACTATTTTCTATTACATGGTTTTATATCTAATGCAAGATTATAATTATAAATTATGGTAGCTATATAACAGCAAGATAAATGGTTGCTATAAAACAGCAAGATAAATGGTAGCTATAAAACAACAAGATAAAAGGTAGCTATAAAAAGCAAGATAAATTGAATAAATGTTTTTTTTAAAAGCTTGAAGTAATTTTCTAGCACAAAATCGACCATAATTATTAACATCACTGAAAATAATTAAATGTATAAGAATTCTAGAGCTCAAGAATTCTAGAGCTCTTAAACTTTTTGTAAATTACTATTAAGATTCATGAATTAACTCAACCGAAACAAAGCTGGGCCTGGGTACTCATATCTCTGGGCCTGGGTACTCATATCTCTGGGCCTGGGTACTCATATCTCTGGGCCTGGGTACTCATATCTCTTGGCCTGGGTACTCATATCTCTGGGCCTGGGTACTCATGTCTCTGGGCCTGGGTACTCATATCTCTGGGCCTGGATACTCATATCTCTGGGCCTGGGTACTCATATCTCTGGGCCTGGGTACTCATATCTCTTGGCCTGGGTACTCATATCTCTTGGCCTGGGTACTCATATCTCTGGGCCTGGGTACTCATATTTCTGGGCCTGGGTACTCATATCTCTGGGCCAGGGTACTCATATCTCTGGGCCTGGGTATTCATATCTCTGGGCCTGGGTACTCATATCTCTGGGCCTGGGTACTCATGTCCCCAGGTTGAAGAAATGTTAGCACCTCGCTCATCACGTAACGTAATGTTTCAGAATTGTTTTTGGAGGCGTCTAATGTAAGCGGAAATACAGAGAACTTTTAAAAGAGAAAGCAGTAAGACCCATGTTATTATAATGGTAAATAAAATGCTGAGGTAAAAAAAAGAGAAAAAAACAACAACTTTGATATACATTTCAATGATTAACAATAAATAAACTTCGGCGACAGTTGTTAGGAAGGCGTTAAAAAAAGAAAGAAAGAAAAAACATCAACAAACAAAAAAAAAGCAAACTGCCATCATCGGTGAGGGTTGTAGGGTAGTGACAGATAGATGAAGTGAAGGGAGAATGTTGAGATATGTGGAGTGTGGAGATTTAGGGTATGTAGGTGGCAGTGACTTGAGCGATGGGCTTGTTTTATTTTCTCACCAGGTAAATATTTCAAATAATTTAAAATAAAATTATTTTTTTAAATTTTCATAGCAACGATAATCTAGTGAAAAACTCATTCATGAATGATTCAGAAAATGTTCCTATGGTTACAAGTCAATGTAGAAATAAAATATCTCTAATGATAGGATTTTGAAAAAATGATTAGGTAGAGTTAATGTGCTAAGAGAACTGCAAAGAAAAATTTTAAAATGTACGGATTAAAATAAGTGATAGGGCAATTTGATTATTTAGAATATTGCTATATTGCTATTGCGCTCATTTGGATGTGTATGTGTATGTGTGTGTGTGTGTGTGTGTGTGTGTGTGTATATATATGTGTATATATNATATATGTATATATATATATATATATATATATATATATGTATACACACACACACAAATACATATATATATATATATATATGTATATGGTATTCTAAGTAGCAATCAAATCTAGTAAACCTTATAGCATTCGATGTAATTGTTAAAATATAGTGTTCCTTATAGCATTCTAGGTAATATAAAATTTAGGATATACCGTATAGCATTAACAAGATTATAAAATCTAGTAAATACCTGATTAAATTCTAAGCGATAATAAAGTCTGTAGGATATAAGTTTATATGAATTGAATGAAGATAAAGTCTAGAATATACATTTCTAGCGTTGCATTATCTCCACCCGTCGGGTACCCCATTATCACAATGGTAATCATTTACAAACAGAAAGAGAGATTAGAGAGGAAGTCCGGGGGCGCTTAACGTCGTGTCGATTTTTTTTTGTGTAGGGGGGCAAAGGTGAAATTGTGTAATCAATTCTTTTTTCCCCATTTTCATGGGCGGAGATAGTGAGTGATGGGAATGGGTTGTGCCTCCGGGCTAGTGTTCGCCAATGTAATCTAGGAGACAGCTGGACTTGAGAGACGGGGTGGATTGGCGGGGAGAATGCAGTTGCCAGAACTCCTTTATTAGCTGTTAAACAGTGCGTAGAACATGACCGCTGACTTTGCAGATGGCTCATTGGATAGAAATGCAGATAAAGCGCTGACAAATGATGAAAAAAAGTCACAACAATTTGAGACAATCGTTAATTCATTCGTATAATATCCCAAATTATTATTTTTTCTTCTTCTCGATGTCATGGTTTATTCTCGATGATCATCCACTTTGTGCCAACTGCTGGGCGGGTTGAATTTTCTGCTTAGAAAAGAAGAAAAAAATTTGTTTAAAATCTAAAAGCAAAATAAAAAGTTTGGAGTAAGATTTTCAGAAAATGTGTTGAGAGTGTTCATTGACGTCACAAGGAGTCTAGCACATGGATTTTATGTTCATGGCGCGAATTAAACTGCCTACAGCGACGTCTGGTCGTGAAATGTCCACCGATACAGATCCGAGGTTACAGTGACACGATACACAACTACGGAAACCAGGCCCGACGTTATTATTGCTTGGTGTCTGCTGCCCAAGCCCTCAAAGATCCTTTGGGGGTCAAGACAAGGTCACAAGAAAAATAAGCGTGGCATACTTGACAAGGGCAGACAGATAAATTCATCTCCGAATTCCTGATCTGGTACAAGTGGATACCATCCACATAACTGATCTGATATAAGTAAATACTATCCACATAACTGATCTGATATAAGTAAATACTATCCACATAACTGATCTGATACAAGTGGATACAATCCACATCACTGATCTGATATGAGTGGATACCATACCAATCACTGATCTGGTACAAGTGGATACCATCCCAACCAATGATCTGGTACAAGTAGATACCATCCACATCACTGATCTGATATAAGTGGATACCATCCCAATCACTTATCTGATATAAGTGGATACCATCCCAATCACTTATCTGATATATGTGGATACCATCCCAACCAATGATCTGGTACAAGTACATACCATCCACATCACTGATCTGATATAAGTGGATACCATCCCAATCCCACATCTGGTACAAGTGGATACCATCCCAATCACTGATCTGATATAAGTGGACAGCAACACAATAGAAATTGCCATCATCTTCACTTAGTTTATTAGTTTCAATGTCTAGAGCAGAATATGATGGCATGAAAAACGTTTCTTACTAAAGAATGTGAATAGCAGTGAACTCTGATAAATAGAGGGATTTCACTCGGATATATAGTTAATGAATAATCTCAGTTTTATTTAATGTTTTAATACCTCAATTCTATGTTTTAACACTCTTGTCGCTATAAAGTACTAAATGACGAATGTCTTTTCTATAAAGAAAACACTTGATGTCTGAGTGAAATATTTATTGTGAGCAAGCCATGAAATATTCCAAACGAAAGATTATGTTGCACCTCATAAAGCATATCATTAGTTTTCATTCCTTCATGTGTTTGACCATTATTTAACACAATTAAACATATCACTACGTTCATTGTTTGAGGTAATTGAACATATCACTCAGTTCATTGCTTTATATAATTAAACATATCACTCAGTTCATTGCTTCATGTAACTGAACATTTAATTGAACATATTATAGTGTTCAATGTTTCATTTAATTAAACATATCATAGTGTTATTTGTTTCATGTAATTGAATATCCATATTTATAATTCTTTTAAACGAGTATGAACACAAGCATGACGGTTTACCCTCGCTGAGAGCTGAGGTGGGGGAAATCAATCCTTCTTGCGTTCACTTGCATTTATTCCTTCTCATAATAAAACATGATTCGTAGCGTAGTGGTTATCACGTGCACCATATTAGCGGAAAGTCCTGGCCCCAGCGAAAACATTTTTTAAAAAAAATTACCCCCCCCCCCCTGATTGTTTCTGTCAGTTCTTTTCCTCCTTTTTTGCTAACATGACTAACCCTCGCAAGGATTGGCCAATCACAGTTTATTGTTTGCTCGCTCTTTTACATTACTTCCTGCTGCTGTTTGTGTCCGTTCTCTCACCCCCCCCCCGTTCTTTGCACTATCTATGATGAGCAAGTCTGCGGTGTATGCTATGCCACGGGTCGCATCTTGTATCATTAAATTAATTGTTTTATGGAATTGAACATATCATTGTGTTCATAGCTTAATGTGATTGAACATAGCATTGTGTTCACTGTTTCATGTGATTGAACATATAGTTTTCATTGTTTGAGGTACTTTGCTAAACACATTCAACTTACAGGGAGGTGATGGTGAAGGGTGCCCTCATTTCTCTTGGATTTATTTATCTGGAGAATTCATGAGGGGGTAAAGAACTGAATGCTACTATTTATTATTTAGTCTTGCATTAATCTCAAATAGTCTTAAAGAGTAAAACCAACACGTCAAATAATAGTGGCCCCTATGTTTCAGCTTCCTCTACTTCTTCAATAGAGTTCTTCATTTCTAAAACCGGAAAACGTAATAGCTCATCTCGTAATGCTCTATTTTTAGATTACATTTTAGCGGAACAAAGTTTTGAGGCATAAATAAAGTCAAATCACTATGTTCTCAAAATTGTTAGCTTAGTAAAATTACGAAATTGTTTTTTATTTTGCAAGTCCAATTAGCTGTCTTAAATTATCGAAGAATTAAAAATTAGCTGATGAGATCAATCATTCTCAATATACCTACATTCACGTATTGAATCGTATCTTTTATTTGTTTTTTTATGAATTTGTCCTTAAAAAAAGATAAATTTAGATATAATATTTCTATTAATAGATTTCCGCCATATTATGAAAATCCCTATACTTGAGAGAATATCCATTCAGGTAAGGTAAATTGTAAAGGAGTCACACAGGAGGGAGTGGGGAAAGGCTTTGTCTATTTTGTTTTAAAGTACCTTAAGCTTAGTGAGAATTGATGAATGTGGAGAGTTCATTACAAAAAAGTCACGCCCCTCTCACAACCCCACCATCTTTCACACCTTTCATTAGAGTGTACGTGAGTGTGAGGTGTCGCTTTCAGGTACGTGAGTGTGAGGTGTGGCTTTCAGGTGTGAGGTGTGGCTTTCATGTACGTGAGTGTGAGGTGTGGCTTTCAGGTGTGAGGTGTGGCTTTCAGGTACGTGAGTGTGAGGTGTGGCTTTCATGTGTGAGGTGTGGCTTTCAGGTACGTGAGTGTGAGGTGTGGCTTTCAGGTACGTGAGTGTGAGGTGTGGCTTTCATGTGTGAGGTGTCGCTTTCAGGTACGTGAGTGTGAGGTGTGGCTTTCAGGTGTGAGGTGTCGCTTTCAGGTACGTGAGTGTGAGGTGTGGCTTTCAGGTGTGAGGTGTGGCTTTCAGGTGTGAGGTGTGGCTTTCAGGTGTGAGGTGTGGCTTTCATGTACGTGAGTGTGAGGTGTGGCTTTCAGGTACGTGAGTGTGAGGTGTGGCTTTCAGGTACGTGCGTGTGAGGTGTGGCTTTCAGGTACGTGAGTGTGAGGTGTGGCTTTCAGGTGTGAGGTGTGGCTTTCAGGTGTGAGGTGTGGCTTTCATGTGTGAGGTGTGGCTTTCAGGTACGTGAGTGTGAGGTGTGGCTTTCATGTACGTGAGTTTGAGGTGTCGCTTTCAGGTACGTGAGTTTGAGGTGTCGCTTTCATGTACGTGAGTGTGAGGTGTGGCTTTCATGTACGTGAGTGTGAGGTGTCGCTTTCAGGTACGTGAGGTGTCGCTTTCATGTACGTGAGTATGAGGTGTGGATTTCAGGTACGTGAGTGTGAGGTGTCGCTTTCAGGTACGTGAGTGTGAGGTGTGGCTTTCAGGTACGTGAGTGTGAGGTGTCGCTTTCAGGTACATGAGGTGTCGCTTTCATGTACGTGAGTATGAGGTGTGGCTTTCAGGTACGTGAGTGTGAGGTGTCGCTTTCAGGTACGTGAGTGTGAGGTGTGGCTTTCAGGTACGTGAGGTTTGGCTTCATGTACGTGAGTGTGAGGTGATTGTTACATACACCATATGATGGTTACATATACCATATGATTGTTACATAACCATATGATTGTTACATAACCATTTTTATGTTACATACACCATATGGTTGTTACATACACCAAATGATTGTTACATAACCATATGATTGGTGTCAAGGTATGAGAATCACTGGCAATGAATGGTGCTGAGTTGTTACTGAGTTGTCAATCATTGTTGTGAGTTGTCGTGAGAATGTTTTGAACTTTATTCAGTTGACGAACTTTTTGAATGTCAGGCAATGACTTGAGAGTGCGCGCAAGGGCTATATATAGTGTGGGTCTGTGTAGTGTGTCAAGAGACGAGAGAGAGACGAGCGAGAGACGTGAGGAGAAAACATACGAGAGACTGGTACGTCAGTGTATAGACGATCGGCCAGGCTGTGTTGTTGTAGGATGGTGTTATCGAGGTTTGCTCGAACACTAGAAGGCTG
>MUZC01004499.1:19522-47962 GCA_002072015.1 Radix auricularia | reverse complement strand
TAATATGTTGTTCTTGGGGTTCTTTTTCGCCTCCTGAGATCTTGTATATATATTTTTCTTTTTTGGGAGAGCTTGTATAGCTATAATTTGTTGAGATCGGGTGTATATATAGATAAGTATATTGTATATGTTATTGATATAAAAGTTGATTATCACTTATGTATAATGATGTAAGACCTCGCATGTGTAAATTTTGTTGGTTATTGCGGCTAAAATGAGTTTTTTTTTTGAGACTATGTAACTATGTAATTCGATTAGAGGACTGCTTCCGCTGGCTAAAGCGGCAGTAGTATGTTTTCCATGATGTAATATATTAAGGGATTATTATGTATGTATAGTATTCATATGATGCTGTTCATGTACTAAGGCCAAATTTTTTTTTTTATGATGTGTATGAATGTTAGTGATTCCATACCATGACTTTTTTTTGTTTGTGAGATTCTACTAGCAAGTAGAATCTAACGGAAGAGGGGGGATATGTCAAGGTATGAGAATCACTGTCAATGAATGTTTCTGAGTTGTTGATGAGTTGGCAATGAGTTTTGTGAGTTGTTGTGAGATTGTTTGAACGGTGTTCAGAGACTGACTGGTGAAAGGTCAGACAATGACCGGAGAGTGCGCGCAAGGGTATATATAGTGTGGGTCTGTGTAGTGTGTAGAGAGACGAAAGAGAGAGGAGCGTGAGACGTGAGGAGAAACATACGAGAGACTTGTAACGTCTGGGTGTTATCGAGATTTGCTCGAACACTAGAGCCTGTATGCCTGTGCCGTGAGATCTCGAACGCTGTATACTGTGATGTCTCGATGGCTGTAGGAAGGATTTTACGTGCATTTATAGTTCAATAAAGAACATCTTCTATTCGACAAGAGTCTGTCTTTATTGTTAAGATAGTTCCAGAACCCAGTACGCAACAAAGGTGAGGTCTGAAATATGGGATGTGATGGTGAGGTCTGAAATATGGGATGCGAAGGTGAGGTCTGAAATATGGGATGCGAAGGTGAGGTCTGAAATATGGGATGCGAAGGTGAGGTCTGAGATATGGGATGTGAAGGTGAGGTCTAAAATATGGGATGTGAAAATTGGGTCTGAAATATGGGATGTGAAGGTGAGGTCTTAAATATGGGATGTGATGGGTGAGTTCTGAGATATGGGATGTGAAGGTGAGGTCTGAAATATGGGATGTGAAGGTGAGGTCTGAGATATGGGATGTGAAGGTGAGGTCTGAGATATGGGATGTGATGGTGAGTTCTGAGATATGGGATGTGATGGTGAGGTCTGAAATATGGGATGTGAAGGTGTGGTCTGAAATATGGGATGTGATGGTGAGGTCTGAAATATGGGATGTGATGGTGAGTTCTGAGATATGGGATGCGAAGGTGAGGTCTGAAATATGGGATGCGAAGGTGAGGTCTGAAATATGGGATGCCAAGGTGAGGTCTTAAATATGGGATGCGAAGGTGAGGTCTGAAATATGGGATGCCAAGGTGAGGTCTAAAATATGGGATGCCAAGGTGAGGTCTAAAATATGGGATGTGAAGGTGAGGTCTAAAATATGGGATGTGAAAATTGGGTCTGAAATATGGGATGCGAAAATTGGGTCTGAAATATGGGATGCGAAGGTGAGGTCTGAGATATGGGATGTGAAGGTGAGGTCTAAAATATGGGATGTGAAAATTGGGTCTGAAATATGGATGTGAAGGTGAGGTCTTAAATATGGGATGTGATGGTGAGTTCTGAGATATGGGATGTGAAGGTGAGGTCTAAAATATGGGATGTGAAGGTGAGGTCTAAAATATGGGATGTGAAAATTGGGTCTGAAATATGGGATGTGAAAATTGGGTCTGAGATATGGGATGTGAAGGTGAGGTCTAAAATATGGGATGTGAAGGTGAGGTCTTAAATATGGGATGTGATGGTGAGTTCTGAGATATGGGATGTGACAGTGAGTTCTGAGATATGGGATGTGAAGGTGACTTCTGAGATATGGGATGTGAAGGTGACTTCTGAAATATGGGATGCGAAGGTGAGGTCTGAAATATGGGATGTGACAGTGAGGTCTGCAACAATTATGGAATGAGTTTGTTTTTGGTTTCAACTTTTATGTTTAGTGAGAGATATGAAATGGGCTTGCTTGAAAAGTGACATTGGAGGAATGTGACATTGGAGGAATGTGACATTGGAGGAATGTGACAAGCAAAGATAACAACAAAAATTTCCCCACCTATTTAGATGACTAACATTGAGAACTGTCTCAAAACTATGCGATGCCTTCTCCCTAGAAACACTGTCAACATCTCTGTGAAATGTATGTGTGGATGCACTCCCTTCTATGTTGGAACCTGAAATAAGAAACAGCTTATCTGATTTTATGAAATAAGAAACAGCTTATCTGATTGTATGAAATAAGAAACAGCTTATCTGATTGTACGAAATAAGAAACAGCTTATCTGATTGTATGAAATAAGAAACAGCTTATCTGATTGTATGAAATAAGAAACAGCTTATCTGATTGTATGAAATAAGAAACAGCTCATCTGATTGTATGAAATAAGAAACAGCTTATCTGTTTATATGAAATAAGAAACAGCTTATCTGAGTGTATAAAATAAGAAACACGTTATCTGATTGTCTTTAAACTTACCAGCCTTTCATTAGACTATCCTTGTTTTACATGCATATAGAAACATATGGAGTACAGAGACATTAAAGAACTTTTTAAACTCTTTTTCTCCGTAATTATTTTCAACGTTTTGACTGAATTATCTATTTTGGAAATTTGTCGCATGCTACCATGCCATCTTAAAATGTTAATAACTTTTTTATTTTTTAACAGATAATGATATATTTGGTATTGAATTAAAGGGAAATGAATGATGTTTTTAGGCAACACAGACTCCTGACCTTATTTCCATAAAATAATATGATTTTGTTGTAATGAAAATAAAGTTTTATTTAAAAATTATTTTTTTTATTTTTACAAAACCTCATTCAAAGTCACTAAAATTTAGATTTTTATCTAGAATGTAATAAAGTAGTGTTTTTTAGAAACTATATTCATTTTTACACCAAATAGAAACAATGTCACTTCTAATAAGCAAATAAATATAATATTAGAGCTCATTATCCATGGTCACCCACACTGGAAAATTATTTTAAAAATTGAACTGTTTACAATGGAACTTGAAGCTATACGATGTTTTGTAACTAGAAATTGTTTTAAATTATATCTAAAACTGCACTTAGTTTTAGTGAAAAGTTTAGCAGCTTTCAAATTTCACTACATATAGTCAATAATATTATTTGTAGTATAAATATTATCAATTCATCAAGACTTGAGTCTGGGTGGGACATGATGTTCATCAACAGATGACTTGTCAACTTATGTTTTTTTTAACTACTAGTACTAGCAATAAGAGTACTAAGACTAAGTGTATGTTTCATCGGCAATTTAAAATTAATATCTCAATAATCATTTTAAAAAACTATACCTTGTTCTTGTTTATCATCGTAGTATTTAGAATAATATTAGATCAATAACCAGATGAGCTAGTTGAATATCCATGTTTGTAAACAAACGTAAAACGAAAATGAAAACAAGCCTTTCAAACGCTTCTTTCGTGGTGAAAACACGTTCAAAAAAATGATTTCCAACTTTTTAATTCAAGGGAAATCATTCTATAATACATTTAAACTAATTTTAGTTAAATAACTATGAAAAAAACCGAAACTATTCACTTTTAATAAATCAACGATGGGAGCGTTGTTCCGGAGAAAAAGAGTTAAAGGTTGAGTGTTGGTTGTTACATCCAAAAAATTGTAAATCATTTTAAAATTTGTTTCTTTGACTCTCAGAATCACAATATTTATTTCATCATGATGCCGAAGAAAGACAAGCTCTTTTCCATTTTAAGCCTTTCAACAGATTAATTAAATATTGGGCCTTACATAGAATATTTGAGGTGCTGGTCAGTGCATAATGTTAGTTGTTTTATGTAAATGGTGAGACAGTCCTAGCTGATATTTGAGGTGCTGGTCAGTGCAGAATGTTAGTTGTTTTATGTAAATGGTGAGACAGTCCTTGCTGATATTTGAGGTACTGGTCAGTGCAGAATGTTAGTTGTTTTATGTAAATGGTGAGACAGTCCTAGCTGATATTTGAGGTACTGGTCAGTGCAGAATGTTAGTTGTTTTATGTAAATGGTGAGACAGTCCTAGCCTATATTTGAGGTACTGGTCAGTGCAGAATGTTAGTTGTTTTATGTAAATGGTGAGACAGTCCTAGCTGATATTTGAGGTACTGGTCAGTGCAGAATGTTAGTTGTTTTATGTAAATGGTGAGATAGTCCTAGCTGATATTTGAGGTACTGGTCAGTGCAGAATGTTAGTTGTTTTATGTAAATGGTGAGACCAAAGTCCTAGCCGATATTTGAGGTGCTGGTCAGTGCAGAATGTTAGTTGTTTTATGTAAATGGTGAGACTTAAATCCTAGCCAATATTTGAGGTGCTGGTCAGTGCAGAATGTTAGTTGTTTTATGTAAATGGTGAGACCAAAGTCCTAGCCGATATTTGAGGAATGTACAAGCGATGGAGTCACCAAGAATGACAAGATTGCCCTGGAGGTGCTACACCAGCCAAGACAGAGTAACTAAGAGATGTTTACTTCATCTGTCATGCTCATTACAAAGTATAGAAGCTGATGATGATGTCTTTCCTTTCAAATTAACTCTTAATGTGCCAAAGCGTGATAATCCGCGGTTTACTGTTTTTTACCAAAGCGCAAAAATGTGCGACTCGATAGAACTCTCTTTAGAAACGAAATTACAGAAAAATAAAAACTCTTCAGTGCGTGAAAAACAATGTTTTCGACTTCCTACAATGGCGGTTGTTTCCCTCGCTAGTGTTATTGCTCGATTCGCAAAGTTTTTAATTTTTTTTTTCGAAGATGCAATTTTGCTATACTTTATTACTAAAGTAATAGTACTAAACTACAGGTAAAAATAGTTTTAAACTCAAAACAGTCTTTTGGATAAATAAAATAACCATTCTTATCCTAAAAGATGACATCAGTATGACAATAATAATATAAATGGATTTTACGCAATTTTTTTAATTTCATAACCGGTTGATCGCAATTCAGGAAATTCTTACGGCACTGAGGAGGAGGTTTTCCGAAAACCTAATGGCACATTAAGAGTTAAAAGAGTGGTCCTCATGTTATTCTTATATTGACTGAAAAAGTGAAATGAATATGAGACTGTGGTCAAAGAAACCAGACTGACCCTTTTCCCAAGAGGGTGGTGGGGAGGGAGATTCTGCCCCCACACCAGCACCCCTGACCCCGAGCTCAAGCTTCTGTCTACGCTCCAGCCTCTGTCGATGAATATCATCGCTGATGGCTTCAAGACTTCGAAGGGCCTGAGAGTAGAGGGCCTTGGACGAGGCGACGTCTTCCTCCAGTCTGCTGACAGCTCTTTTATGTTCCTGTAAACAAAAGAGTTCATAGCAATATAGAATTACAAGATTATGTCCTTGTAAACAACAGAGTTCATAGCAATATAGAATTACAAGATTGAGGATTAGCAGGTGTAAACAGTAGCGAAGCTGCAGGCTATTCTGACACAGTTAAGTTTATTTGGGGCTTTTTTAGCTGTCCACAAGATAAAGTTACATGGTGCTAACATACAGGTACATGGTGCTAACTAACATAAAGTTACATGGTGCTAACATACAGGTACATGGTGCTAAGAAAGTTACATGGTGCCAACATAAAGTTACATCTTGCTAACATACAGGTACAAGGTGCTAATAAAGAGTCACATTGTGCTAACAAAGAGTCACATCGTGCTAACAAAGAGTCACATCGTGCTAACAAAGAGTCACATCGTGCTAGCAAAGAGTCACATGGTGCTAAGAAAGTTACATGGTGCCAACATAAAGTTACATCTTGCTAACATACAGGTAGAAGGTGCTAACAAAGAGTCACATCGTGCTAACAAAGAGTCACATCGTGCTAACAAAGAGTCACATCGTGCTAGCAAAGAGTCACATGGTGCTAAGAAAGTTACATGGTGCCAACATAAAGTTACATATTGCTAACATACAGGTACAAGGTGCTAAGAAAGTTACATGGTGCCAACATAAAGTTACATCTTGCTAACATACAGGTACAAGGTGCTAACAAAGAATCACATCGTGCTAACAAAGAGTCACATCGTGCTAACAAAGAGTCACATGGTGCTAACAAAGAGTCACATGGTGCTAACAAAGAGTCACATCGTGCTAAGAAAGTTACATGGTGCCAACATAAAGTTACATCTTGCTAACATACAGGTACAAGGTGCTAATAAAGAGTCACATTGTGCTAACAAAGAGTCACATGGTGCTAAGAAAGTTACATGGTGCCAACATAAAGTTACATCTTGCTAACATACAGGTACAAGGTGCTAACAAAGAGTCACATCGTGCTAACAAAGAGTCACATGGTGCTAACAAAGAGTCACTATCGAAAATTCCGGTCTATCGGGCGGTGCCCCTTCTTTTTAGTGTAGGCTTTTCCGTAAAACAAATGAACTGTTTCTTTCAATGTCATAAATAGTTGAAGAGCCAATATTAAACTCATTCATAAAAACAATTTTATTCTCAACTTTTTCTAGCCGTTTGAGGATTTCTAGTTTCTGATATAGAGACAGTGTTACGTGTTTTCGTTTCTCTCCTGTTCAACTCGAAGGCTTATGTTTTGAAAACATGGTCACTGTATAGTTAGAACGAAACTCACTTTGTTTATAAAAAGTTTCTAAACTTACGTACGCATTACAGTACAAAAAAAAAAAAAGCGAAGCCGCTTCGGCATTGATTAACTGTGCTGCACTGCACCTGTATTTATTGTGACAGCTGAGACTAGCCGACGGCTAATTGTTTCCGAACAATACCAAGCGCTTCCGGGTGATCCCGAACTATCCCAAAAACTTCCGAATAGCTCTTGGGCGTTTTTATTTGCTTTTTAAAGACACACTTTTGGATAAAACTAAAAAAATTTAATTTTCCGAAGCGATGCCGGACTATCGGGCATTCCGGACTGTTGGATGCCGGACTAATGGACTTGTACTGTATCTACTTTTACCCCTAGAATCTTGCATGTCACCGATATTGGTAATTTAAAAATGAGATGTAGTAATTAGTAAACAACAGCCAGTGAACTATGAACCTCATGGCCTCAAGTAATTTTGCTATGAAACAAATAAGCCTTTATGATTCTCATATTTTATAGTATCTTAAGTTGGTTTTTTAAAACACTTATAATTTCCTACATGAATTCGAACATCTGGCACTGATACAATATTTACCATCAGGGGCATACCTTAAATAAATGCTGCCCTGGGTTAAATTCTTTATTCATTGCTAAATATAAAACTCCTTTGCGACACTTTGGAATATTTCAGACTCTGATTACCAATCAATGATGAACAAATTTAGTCAATGGTCTCAATAATCAATGAGCTCAAATAGACTCACAAACAACAAGTGAAATATAAGCAGATAGATAGACTTTAGAGCTCACCTCCATGACTTGGTTGAATTTGGCTTTCATTTCAAAATATGGCCTGTCAAATAAAATCAAACAAAGACAATCTGGTTCAACAAATTAATATGACATAGTTTGTTTTTTTTTTTTGTTTTTTTTTTAAAAAAAAAACTATGTCATATTAATTTGTTGAACCAGATTGTCTTTGTTTGATTTTATTTGACAGGCCAAAACATGGCTTGTAAAATAAAATCAAACAAAGACAATCTGGTTCAACAAATTAATATGATATAGTTTTTTTTAAAATGACATTTTAATTGAAAGTTAATTCAATACATCAGCTTTATATTTGAATAAATACATCATTTATCACAAGGCAGAGCGTTTTTTTAAAAACTATGAAATGCGCCTTACAGCAAGGTTAAAACATATGACAAAATAAACTATCCGCTGTAATTATTCATATAGGATACCAGGAACTCCCATTACTTTGAAAAGTTTTTTTTTTAAATATTTAAATGAACTAATGCTTACTTGGATTTAGTTATGTTCCTCTTGAGGTCTTTTTGTAGCTTTTGTACCTCCTCCTCCCTGTGTTTGAAGTTGAGTGTTGTCTGCTGGTGAAATGCCTCACTCTCTATCCTTTCCCTTTCAGCGTCATTAACCTGGTGAGAAGATCCATGTTATTTAAACAGGGTATGTACAGGCCTGACAGGATGGCACACAACACTTTCTGTCAGGCCTATACATCATTAACCTGGTGACAGAATGTCAACACAAAACTTTCAGTCAGGCCTATACATACCCTGTTTAAATAACATATATTTTTTTCATTTAAAAGTCTGATTTCAGCCTCAAACATATGTTGAGAAGGTCCATGTAAGTATGTCAACAATATTTTTATCAGTTAAAATGCAGCACTAATGATTTCAATAGTGATATGTCATTTAATTTTCCACCAAATCACCTTCATGGTGGCATGATTTCAATAGTGATATGTCATTTAATTTCCCACCCAATCACCTTCATGGTGGCATGATTTCAATAGAAATATGTCATTTAATTTCCCACCCAATCACCTTCATGGTCGCATGATTGAGCATCTCCTGCCAGGTAGGATCCAGGTCTTGTTCTCGTCTCTTGTAGCCCTCCTCGGCCAGCTGCACCATTTCCTTGGCTGCTTCGTGCATGCTACACGCCCGCTCAAACCTCAGGGCAGCTTTCTGGCTCTCAAGGTGAGCCTGGAGATTGGACAGAGCTTATCATCAAAAATGGGGTCAATGCAATAGTCTTGGTTTGTCAATTCAAAATTTAAGCATTGCTTTTCAAATGATTTTAACTTGTTGACATTTTCACATAGTCAAGATTTGTGACTATCTGACCAGCCATCAGCACTGATTGAGTGTTGCTGTGACTCATTTGAAAAACATTGCCTGTCTTTATTTGAACAAACAAACAAAAAATCATACATTTTATTAACTTCCCATCATTAATGTGAAAAACCATGAAATAATCAGTCACTGCAAAGTGCATAGAAAAATTGATTTTAAAAAATCAAAGTCAAAGTTCTATTCTATATAAAGCTTAACTTACACAATGGTATGTTGCCATGATAAACTGTGAAGTGTACTATTTACACAATTATATATTGTTGCCATAGTAAACTGTGAAGTGTATTATTTACACAATTATATATTGTTCCCATAGTAAATTGTGAAGTGTACCATTTACACAATTATATAGTATCGCTATAGTAAACTGTGAAGTGTACTATTTACACAATTATATATTGTCATAGTAAACTGTGAAGTGTACTATTTACACAATTATATATTGTCATAGTAAACAGTGAAGTGTACTATTTACATAATTATATAATGTCATAGTAAACTGTGAAGTGTACTATTGACACAATTATATATTGTCATAGTAAACTGTGAAGTGTACCATTTACACAATTATATATTGTCATAGTAAACAGTGAAGTGTACTATTGACACAATTATATATTATTGCCATAGTAAACAGTGAAGTGTACTATTTACACAATTATATATTGTTGCCATAATAAAAAAAAGCACTATCTAAATGTGTCAGCTCAATGGTGGGGTGCACATGACTCTGCCAAGTGACATGCCATTTGACAGTTACCCTAGTTGCCTTGGAGTACTGAGAAATGAAACAAATAGCTCAAGAGAGTAAAGCAGAGCTGAGTAGAGCAGAGCTGAGTAGAGCAGAGCAGAGCTGAGTAGAGCAGAGCTGAGTAGAGCAGAGCTGAGTAGAGCAGAGCTGAGTAAAGCAGAGCAGAAAAATTGAAATTGTAGGGTTTGAGAGGCGAAAAGTTCATGGACTTTGTTCATGTGATCATGTTGGAACTTATGTGGTTGAGGTGTTCATGGTTGTCTAGCTGAACACAACAGTGCCCACCTTTTTTCAAAAGTTAAACTTAATAAATATCTATAGTCCACAAAACGTATGTGTTCTATTACTGTATTAATAAACATCAATAACAACTATGAAGACCACAAGGGAAGAAACGGCTATGTGACATTTTTAATCTTTTTTTTTTTGTTATCCCCTGTATCTGATAGAGGGTCAAAAGTAGTATGTTCTGAATGAGGTTTTATGAAAATATTATGTATATGACCATATTAAAAACTAAAATCTATTTAGTTAATTTAAGAGAAATCTGTATAATTTTGAACTTTAAAACATGAATATCTCAAAAGTACATAAATTTGACATAACCGTTTCTTCCCTTGAGCTCTTCAATTGGAAGACGGATAGGTGAATATTAACAATTTCATAGAAAATTAGTGCATGGTGATTATCAGTAAAAAAAACTATAAAAGTATAAAATTCTTGTCATGAAAATCTTAGTATTAGCTAATGTACTATTCTTTAACAGAAAAAGGTTGCATATATATGTCTTTTACCTCTTTAAGCCTCATTCTGGCATCATAGTACGGGCGTGCCTTGTCAACACATGCTCCCAACTTCTTAGCTAAGCCATTGAGACGTTGGGTTGAGTCAGACAACACAGTACGGAATGCAGCTCGTGCATCCTTCAAATACAGCCAAATATAAACATTTTACAAGCTTTGATCATCTAGATTCTACAATTGCTGCAGTACTTTCAAGTGTTCAAAGATTATTTTAAAATATAATGGTCTAAAGGTCACACCAAATAATATGCAAGAGCTTCATAAATCTGTCTGACATACATTAGTTAGGTTTAATAGCATAGAAGCCATAAGGTTTTTCATTTATAAAATCTACAATGGAATTTTGCATTAGTATAATAATAACTATAATAATTTTGTTTGAAGTTAACAACTTACATCTAATTCCAGTTCAAGCCTGTTGATCTCTTCACTGGCTCGATTTAGTTTTTCCAACTCAATCTTCAAAAACAAAAATTACACGATTCAACAAGGATTATGACATAAATTTACTTTTAAACTTTTAGAACAAAATTTATAGTTTGAAGAAAGCCACAATAATAATAAAATGGTAGATATACAAAAAACTTCTTTTAAATTTAATAATAATATTAAAAATCTAAAGGCTAAACCATAAGCATAAGATTATCAGTATGATGAAAGTTATCTGATTCTGAAATCTATAAAGACAATTCAGTGCATCATTTGCAACAAGCACGAAATGAAATCTTGTGTCCCTCACAATAATGAACTTGAAAGGGGATTAGAATACCACAGACCTGAATTCTCGGGTCAAGTTCTTCTTCCTCGTGCTCCTCTCCCCCTGATGGGGTACGATGTCTCCGAATGTGGTGATGATGATGATGAATGTAATGGGAAGGTGGGGACTGACTGCTGTAGCTTTCAGACATCTTCAATCACATCCACAGGAGTGAATCCGATGCAAAATTTATTTACAATTTCCAGAATTTCAATTCCATCAAATATATAAATGTTTTCATATGAAATTACTGGAATTTAACATTTGTCCTAAAAGTTACATTTTCTGTGTTACATGACCTTGCTATGAGTTATCACTACAAGAATTTATGTCTCATCTGCTTTCATAACTAGGAAATTGATTTTGAAACTCATTTCCAATGAGTCTTATTTAAAATAAAGCCTTAAAAACAAAATTGTAATTCCAGGTTCTAAAAAAAATAAATAGATGCTGAAATGAAAGACAAAAATAGTAATGTTAAAGGCATATCAGCATTGAAATTGCACAATTAAACTGTAAAATTTTACATTTTTTTCACAAATCATTGTTCTAAAAGAGGAATAAAATTTAAAGAAACTAATGGATGAAAATTTAGTTAAGTATTTTTTAGGTGTACCGGATTCAATTTTTAAAAATCCAGACGGAGCCTGATTTGCTGGATTTATAAAGAGAGATCCGACTGGAGCACGGAGCGGGTTACAAATAAAAAACATTGTAATGTACTCGACTTAGGTGGTGGAGTCACTTTACTGTTAATAATTTCAGTTCATTAACAATTTTAAATAGACATGGCAATGATGACAAATACTCATATTAAATCATCACAATGGAATAATAATTACATTAGAATAAGTAATACTAAGTTCCATAAGTTCAAGATGAAACATAATACATAGCACATACATAAATGAGATTTTACAAACCCCACACACCCCCTGACGGGTATCTCCGTGGGCGGGGTATCTGAATTTTTTTACAGAATAATGCATCAATGGCACTATTACTTGCAAAACACGAATATAAAATTAGAGAGTGTGGGGTATAAGCGTGGACGGGTTATACCAAAATATTTTTAGAAGTCTAAAAATACTGCTGGGTTTACGCGTGGGCGAGTTATCTGCATGTGCAGGGAATTGGCGTGAAAATACGTTAAGTCATTTTCCATGTCTTTGCTGTGACACATAAACTGGTCGACATCTTTAACTAATAGGAATATTTCTGCAAATTTCTTATAATTTATAGCTATTTTGCTGAAATTTTTGTTTCTGTTCACACATAATAATACAAAATATGGACAATTTACATTGACATGGTCATTAAATACATGATGGACAAGCTCCAAAACCCTATATGTTGCATTTAAGTACACCATAACTGGTACAATGAACATCTGAAATTATATCTTATTAGTGCTATCTATAGACAGTGAATTCATACACAGCTATAAAGATAGAACCTTTATCAATAGTTCAGATACAAAAATGAACCATTACAAGTTCAAACCATGCTTGAGTTCAAGAGGGCTCTTAAAGGCTGAATGACTGTCTCAGTATTTTTGCGGTCAAGATTTTTTGGCCCAATTGCTTATTAGTGTGCAAAGAGTGATTTTTCATTTTTTTTCTCTACCATGTCTAATTCCTTTCGTTTCAAGGTAAATCCAGTCCTTTCTGTATCTTTCTTCAAAGTAATCAACCATATCCTGACTTAGTCAATGACAACGGGTGAAACCACACATTATTTTGCGTGAAAAGAGTATAATTACATTTTTAGAAATAGAAGTGAGAATATATGACACAGCTTTCTGCCACTAACCAAATAGATGCTAAAAGAAAAAGAGACTGAAAAATTACAGCTGGCTTTGGTCTTTCAAAGTAAGACAGTAGCTCTGTTTTATCAAATTCTTAATAGTAAATTTAGCATGTGATTTTGCAAAAATATAAGTTTGCATTGTTTTAACTAATTCTTGCAAGTTGCACTGTAGCAAACACATAAATAAATAAATAAAACTTTATTTACTAATATTTTTTATTCTCTTCAGTAATAAATTATTATTGACAATTAGTGTAGCTAAGGTTAGTGCCGTCTGGGTCAGACCAATCTTTTTGGTTATTCATTTCCACACACACAAAAACTTTGAATTTTGAAAAAAATTTGCAGCTCTATTATCCTTATCAAAAACAAAAAAGTGTAATGCAGGGTAGATCACCCACTCAATCTTAGCGTACCTTTACCTACACCACTGCTGACATTTTTTTAAATGCAAAATTACTGCTGAAACTACTTGCATATAATTTTGCTTTTTTTCACGATTCACTGCCCCTTATCTTAAAATGACATTCTTGGCAATAATAGTATCAGTATGCCTTATTAACTTTTTAAATGTAAATCACTGGATGACAGAGGGGTGGTGAAAAAACTCCAATGCCAGTTTAAGTCATAGACATAAGAGCTAAAGCTACATTACAGCTAAGTCTAAGTGGCTAAGCAATTGACTAAGCATTAGGTAATAGGCGCATAGTATATTATTATTATACCTATACTATGACTGTCAACATGCCTATTTTATGACATTGACAATGAATATGAACTATAGCTCTAGCCTATGAATGAGAATAGTATTGTAATTGTAAGTATTATCTATTTATACATCTACAAATTTTATTACCTCCAGGAAGATAAATAAAACGGAGTGTCTACTGCTACGACAAAGTAACGGCAGACAACCCGCGCGGATGTGGCTTGTGCTACGACATGTCGTAACGCCAGCAACATCCGCGCGGGTTGTCTGCCGTTACGACATGTCGTAAACAATTTTCTGTATTTCAATTATGCTATTACTAATACTTAAATACTAAACTATAGTTCTCATAATGAAATATCATGATCACTAGATAAGCTTATTAATGAATTTTAAAGGTTTAAAAAAAATCTAGGTTGAGCCATTAAATGAAAAACAGTTATAAATTTAAAAAATTACACTTTCTCAACAGCTTCGCTAGATCAAGTGATAGTCCCTTTGCTTTGAAAATGAGTCGACACTATAGATAGCGGGATCGAATCCCACTGCCGTCATGTTTTTTTTTTAAATTTCATTTTTGTTAAAAAATATCATAATCATAATGAGTATGCTGATAATTTTTGTTATTATTCTGAAAAGCAGATACGTTGAATACATCTGTTAAAATAAAAATATTTAGATTTTAGACTAGTCGTAACACTAGCCAATCCACATATGCTTGGCTAGCGTTACGACATCCGGTCGGGTCGTCTGCTGCTACGACAGTCGTAAAAATGTGATATGTGCTTACTTACAGTTACGACTAAAGCTGTATTTAATTATGCTAATACTATTAATTTTTTTTTTCTTTTGACACTCAGTCGGCATCACCAACGAAAAAGGTGAGGCGTGAGTTTAAAAAATGACTATAAACCATCACTGTTATTCAATTAATTGGAAGATATTTTTGAAAAATTCTCTAAATTGAAGGCATCGCGACAAAGTGCTGAACGCAAGCGGGGGATGCGGGATTTGTCAGACGAAGGAGGCATAACGCATCGGCATCATGCTCGCAGACTTGCTCGTCATAAATAGTGCAAAGAGAGGCGGGGGGGGGNGGCGAGTAAACGAGGAGTCCTGTGCGGTTGTTATTACCTGTCCTCCCCCCACCCCCTCAATAGTAATAGTATTAGTAATAGAGTGAAAATGAGGTAGAAGGATGAATGGAATGGTTTCCTGTGACAAGTCTGCACACGGCACATTTTATTATTCCACACGAAACGAATTATTTTAGGCCTACATTCTTGCGATTGTGTGCGAATCAGTTGCTTGAGGATTTTCATTTACGGCTTTAGCTTTACGGTATACTAAATTTTAATGCATCGGCATCACTTACACAAGTATACTAAAGACTATAGTATAGCAAAATCGGATGATATATTTATAATCGGTAGACCAATATTAAATCTATTTAAATAATTTATTGAAATAAATTTAGATTTTAGAATTAATACACACACAAATAATGTCGTATTATAATAAATATGCGTATACAATATAAAGAAGAGTTTGTTAAGATTTAATTCTTTCCAGGTGTTTACTGCAAAGAGTAGCAGAAGTTGCGTTTGTCGTACCACTAGTTTCCTGACTAGCGCTATGACATGTCGTAACGCTAGCAACATCCCGCCGGATCGTCTGCTGTTACGACATGTCGTAGCACTAGTTTCCTGACTAGCGCTACGACATGTCGTAACGCTAGCAACATCCGACCGGGTTGTCTGCTGCTACGACAAAATTGTCGTAGCGCTAGCCACATCCTAAATAAAAAAGGTCAGAGAGAAATGAACAATATAAATAATTTTAATATAACACATTGGTCATTTCATTGGCAACTTGGACTTGATCAGTGACTTGATTTTGATGACTTAAAATTAAACTTTAAAATTAAAAACATAACTCTGAAACTGAAAATACTAATCACTAAATTTTGTAAATATCATTTTAAATAGGTTAAAATATAAAGTTAAAGTATGACTAATGACTATAACTATAGTTACTTCTATAACTATAAAACTGCCTATAAATTACTATAACTATAACTTATTATAACTATAATTAATATATTAATAAGTCATCATTATATTATTATATTAATATTATTTATATTATATTATTATATTCATTCAAATCGAATATTAATAAATGAAATTAAAAATTAAAGTTATCCAATAAAAAATATAACAAATGGAAAGAATCTTGAAAGAAATTCTTAATCGATACTAAAATGTATTTTTCTTATTTAGTAAATAAATTAATAATTTAATTTATAAATTATTCTGACTATGATTATGATATCTTTTTTTTTACCACAAAAATGGCACAGTAGCGAATTCATTTATAAAATTAATTAATAAAACCATGGCCATGACAAGCATGCAGTTATTTATTTCCTGTTGCATTTAAGAATACATCTTGATTAAAAATACATATTAGCAATACTAAGGCCTAATTAATTGTATATTATCAAGTAACCTCCAGGCATCAGGGCTTAGGCCTCCAGTAGCAGTACAACTTTTGGTTTACTTTATTACTGCTACTGTTGCTGTTGATGCTAGCTGACAATTTTCTCTTGAAAATTTGTCTTACTTTTTTTGTTATCATTATTTTCTTCTCTCAAAAACAAATTTTTATCAGGTTAACTGGTATGAGCATAAACACTATAATAAACAGAATTTTGAAATACAATATTTCTGACGTGAACTATTTAAAAATTTTGTTTTAAGTTTGAAGATATACTCATTTATTTTAGAAAATATGAAATTAATGGTCATAAAATACTCTTGGAATGTTGCATAGTATTTTGCAATTACAAAGTAATCGATAAAGTATAAGATCGGAAAGGTCAAAGGTTACACTTTTGTTATAGTTGGTAGGCGGTGGCTTTAAACAACTAAATAATAAAATACGCAGGTCTAGTTCTTTAGTAAATTCTTCAGGAATAGGTAAGGAATTCCAAGACTATTTCAATTAGGATACTTCAATAGAAGATCTGAAGAAGAATATCTGAAGGTAAGTTCACATTCTAGTTATTACTGAAAATGATATAAGAAACGATGAAAGTCTTTTTGTTTTTTGTCGTATTGTCCAAGTAAGCCAAGTAATGGCAATGGCAATGGCCATTTATTTAATAATGGGAAACTAACTGGTGTATGATGTATGAATCATGAATATAAAATTTTAATGTCCTTCCACCCAGAAAAGTGTAAACTGCTAAGACTAACAAAGAAAAAGAAACAAATATATTCAAAATATTTCATTCATAGAAAAGAACTAATCCAAACTAAAGATGCAAAATACTTAGGACTTAGGAGTCATAATATAAATGAGAAACGATCATGGAATCCCCATGTCAATGAAGTTATTAAAAAATCAAACAAAACCTTAGGTTTTATGAAAATAAACTTTTACAAATGTAATAAAGATATAAAACTAAAATGCTACATCACCCTGGTGAGACCTATACTAATAGAATATTCATCTTCTGTATGGGACCCATCCACCAAAAAAAAAATATTGATAAACTAGAACAAATTCAAAAAAGAGCTGCCAGATTCATTACTGGAGAATATTCAAAACTGACAAGAGTAACACCATTAAACCTTGAAACACTAGAGGATAGAAGAACCAAGGGTAAATTAGTAATTATACATAAAGCAATTAATTCTAATTTAGAAAGATATCTTATACAACCCTCAGATAGACTTAAGGATAAAAACACCTTTCTTACTCCGTATGCAAGAACAAACACATACAAGTTTTCTTTCTTCCCGTCCGGTATTCGGTTATGGAATGGGTTGCCTGAAGAAACCAGGAAAACCAACACTTTATCATCATCATTTAAAACTCTAATAAGAATACAGGACTAAACACAAACCATAGATAAACGTAGGACGCAATAATCTTCTGTTCAGAAGGAGCACCTGTGTAACATATAAGATAAGGAAAAGATTTTAAGTTGACTGACCACGGACAGTACTGACAGTACTGAGTACAGACATCTCTTGCCACTTTTAATTATAAAATAATATTCGTAAAACAGATAAACTGATAAACACTTCTAAAAATTGCAGATAGAAAACATTCTTCTATTTTGATAAAGTTATGATTGCAACTTGGCAATGGTTGTGTTCCAGTCCTTGTTTACCTCGTCATACCTAATAATAGGATCAGCAGAACTGAGCCAACAAGGTATATTATCTATCTATCTATCTCTATATATATATATAATTCACCAGGACAAGCACAAGACGTGTGCAAATAAGCATGACGAATGACCCTGGCTAGGTTTGAACAATCACACATTATGGTTGGCAAGCGATGTTTGTGCAGGGTGGGAGCGGGGAAGTGCATGGAAACAACAACCCAGTGTGTACGTGTCAAAACCAACAATGCGTCTGCTGTCCGCGCCCCCTCCGACGTTCACTCGCGTTGTTTTCATTTCATGGTGCTGCTGTTTGTGTCCTTCTTTCTTTGTACTCTATATGAGCAAGTCTGCGCCGTATCTTGTGGGTGTTGTGAATGGTAACAAATGTATTAAATATAAATTGACTACACTCATGTAAGGAAAATTCAGTTGGTGTCGTATTTTATGGAAGGTATGTTTTCTCTTTTCACCATTTCAACTGGACTACTCTAATGAAAATGCAGGACTTAACTGTTGTGAGGAGTTTTACAGTACTGCTGGGAGTCTGAAACACGCTGGAGTGCATGATCAGAAACTGTACAGCTTTACATAAATGACTAAGGCGTTATTAGAGGGTTTTATTTAGTTGTTTGTCTTTCGCAACATTGATTTAAAATAAAAATAAAACAACAACTGAAAAGTTAGTTAGCGCTGAGCACAACCAACTGGGTGGCTGCCCCTTACAGCTCTCTAGGTAGCTGCCCTTGTTTTTTAGGGTAAGTCTCCTAGCATTTAAGGATCCCCCCACTTCGTACAAGGCACTAGGTTCTGATTTTGGTCCAACCGGGGTATTTTATTTCCCTGGTACCCTCCATATCTGGTGGGCTTTACCCTATCCGCCACCTGGGGAGGCACTCGATGCAAGATCAGATGGTTTCTAAAATTTAAAAAAGGGCAGACTGCGCTGGGCTGGACTCTTAGAAAAAATGACTGATGACCAAAGAGGGTAGAGGACCAGAGAGGGTAGAGGACCAGAGAGGGTACATCACCAAAATCCCAGAGGAAATCGGCGCAAATGAAGACTAAGGCTTAGATGGATAGATGTGGAGAAGACTTACAGCAACCGAGTATTTAATCTTGGAGAAGAAAGGCGTTCATTAGGACTAAATGGGAGGAGATTGTGAGGCATGCCCAATCCCTTTATGAGCTGTAGCGCCACAAGGATGGACGGATATTATTAAAGGGCCTTGGAGATCCATCTACAAATTATTACACACTCCAAAAGTCTGATTATTTTTCGGGGTAGAAAATGGCTGTGCTCAACAGTCGAGATGGTGGAATCCTTGAAAGCACAGAAGCAACTGCTGAAACTGTCCTTTTATTTTCAGAGACGAAACGATTGGAGGTCTGCACTGATAGGCCAATGTTGTCACGTTCTCTTCCCATAATCTTTACTCCATACCAGAGACGTCACTAGGAGAGTGCGGGGGGGGGTGTGGACTGCGCCTGGTGACACTATCCCAAGGGGTGACACTATCCCAAGGGGTGACACCAAAATGTAAAATTCTGTATGTTCATAGGCTATTATTTGGAAGACTTAGCCGTAGGTCTATGGGGTAATTCGTCAGAAGGTGACGCCGTGAGCTACGGCACTGGTGACACCAACCCAAGTGACGCCTCTGCTCGTATGCCTCTGTGTCGTACTTCACCCACTGATTCCAAAGACGTCAACAATGTCAACTTTTAACAAATAAAATGATATTCAATTATTCTATATTTCCTTAGACAGCTAGGGGGGAAGTAGGGTTACAATGGTGACAACTTATATAGAGGAATGTCATTTTTCTGTAACCCTCCTTCCCTCATTAAAACAACCCAACCTAAGTATGGTAGAAATCTTGGCCAGCCCGGGCTGTACTACAGCCCATTAAAGGAACTACTGAGATTCATGGTGTAGTTGGTATATACAATATAATCGTGAAACTTACAATGATCTCTTTTATAAGAATCGATTTGTGGAAAGGCATTGAATTTTAAAGGGATTTTAATAAATGGGCGAAAATAGAACCATCTGATGGCACATGTAAAATATATTTGTGTCATCTCATGGGCAAGGAATAAAAAGGGCCACTAGACCCAATCAGTCTGTTTTAACACTAACCACCACCAGCCATGATTTAACACTAACCACCATCAGTCATGATTTAACACTAACCACCATCAGTCATGATTTAACACTAACCACCATCAGTCATGATTTAACACTAACCACCATAAGCCATGATTTAACACTAACCACCATCAGTCGTGATTTAACACTAACCACCATCAGTCATGATTTAACACTAACCACCATCAGTCATGATTTAACACTAACCACCATCAGCCATGATTTAACACTAACCACCACCAGCCATGATTTAACACTAACCACCATCAGTCATGATTTAACACTAACCACCATCAGCCATGATTTAACACTAACCACCATCAGCCATGATTTAACACTAACCACCACCAGCCATGATTTAACACTAACCACCATCAGCCATGTTTTAACACTAACCACCATCAGCCATGATTTAACACTAACCACCATCAGCCATGTTTTAACACTAACCACCACCAGTCGTGATTTAACACTAACCACCACCAGTCATGATTTAACACTAATCACCACCAGTCATGATTTAACACTAACCACCACCAGTCATGATTTAACACCAACCACCATCAGCCATGATTTAACACTAACCACCACCAGTCATGATTTAACACCAACCACCATCAGCCGTGATTTAACACTAACCACCATCAGTCGTGATTTAACACTAACCACCATCAGTCGTGATTTAACACTAACCACCATCAGTCATGATTTAACACTAACCACCACCAGTCGTGATTTAACACTAACCACCACCAGTCATGATTTAACACTAACCACCATCAGCCTGTTTTAACACCAACCACCATCAGCCATGATTTAACACTAACCACCATCAGTCGTGATTTAACACTAACCACCATCAGTCGTGATTTAACACTAACCACCATCAGTCGTGATTTAACACTAACCACCACCAGCCATGATTTAACACTAACCACCATCAGTCATGATTTAACACTAACCACCACCAGTCGTGATTTAACACTAACCACCACCAGTCATGATTTAACACTAACCACCACCAGCCATGATTTAACACTAACCACCATCAGTCATGATTTAACACTAACCACCACCAGCCGTGATTTAACACTAACCACCACCAGCCATGATTTAACACTAACCACCACCAGTCATGATTTAACACTAACCACCATCAGCCATGTTTTAACACTAACCACCATCAGTCATGATTTAACACTAACCACCATCAGCCATGTTTTAACACTAACCACCACCAGCCATGATTTAACACTAACCACCATCAGCCATGATTTAACACTAACCACCATCAGTCATGATTTAACACTAACCACCACCAGTCATGATTTAACACTAACCACCACCAGTCATGATTTAACACTAACCACCACCAGTCATGATTTAACACTAACCACCATCGGCCATGATTTAACACTAACCACCACCAGTCATGATTTAACACTAACCACCATCAGTCATGATTTAACACTAACCACCATCATCCATGATTTAACACTAACCACCATCAGCCATGATTTAACACTAACCACCACCGGCCATGATTTAACACTAACCAGCATAAGCCCTATGTCCACACTGCTGACGAACACGTGTCTGACCTTTCTTGACCCGGACTTTCATGGGCCCATTGTTTCTGTTCTAACCTGTACCAGTCTCTCCAGGTGATTTAACTTCACCTGATCACACGCCGTTGTTACGTGCACTCCTGGGCAGGGACTGGCGTATAGCTCTGTTGACGAGCTAATAGTAGTGGAGGGCAGAGACAGCAAACTTTTCTGGACAAGGTCTGTTGAGTTTTGTGTGGCGATACATTTTCCTATAGACTAATCAGGGGCTTTGTTGGTTACTCTTATGTTATGTGTACACGAACTGATTAAGTTGCTTAGAATGGCGTAGCCATTAAAATATTGACAACCCCCTGCCCGGTGTGAAAGGATAAAAGATGTAAGTGTAAGGCGGAAGATAGCTCGAGTAGGCATACAATTGTAATTTACTGTACTAGTTTTAAGCATTGACATAAAACAAAAACAATTTATTAATAAGTTATGTTTTTCTATTACATGTACTTACATTCTTTTCCCTAGTATTATTATTTATTTATTTATACATTCATACGTAAACAAAAAGGATTTTCTTCCTAATTTCTTGCATACCCGAACGAATTTGCTGTGTTTCGTGACAACATTTGGGAACCATGGAATTACCACGACATAACTGATTTTGTGAAATAATGAATCGCGACTTCACGGGATATGCGTTATAATATTATAATTAATCGAAATTAATCGATTAAATTTTCCAGATTAATCGAACACAATTTTATTTAATCAGTACCAGCCCCAATTAAAAGATTAAAAATATTCTGTGTCACATTCTATTGATGATCAATTAGAGTCGGCTTCCCATTTAAATCTCACTGTAGTTCACGGAACGGGAATTTTAGACATTTCCAGGGGCGGCCAGGCCAGTCTCCTTGCTACGCCTCTGATTGTAAAATGTGTTGTATTTGGGCTCAAGTCCTTGAAATCATAGCACCGAGCTGTTGCACTTTAACATGTGAATGCACATCCTTTGTAATAAGTCATGTTGTTGTGCACTATTTGGACACGGAGTTAAAACAGGGCGGCGCTGTTAATTAATGTATACTCTCGTTCTTAGTGACAGCACCAAAGTTACAACAAATATTGAAAATATCAACATTGGCACACTCACTATCTGTGGGAACACGGGAATAGTATAATCGTGCCTCATGAACACAACACCAAAGCTGACGTGAACACAACAGAACTAAAAGTATGGAATACATTCAAAACAAAATTTACAAACTGAAAGTGATTTAACCCCCAAATGCTCTAAAATGGGGACGGGTGGGGGTGGGGGTGTGGTCACCGATCGTTTGATTGAACTCAGCAAACTCGTGGATGTAAACAACAACAGACAGCTATTATACATTTATATAAAGATAAACTAAAAGTGCATTGATTTTATTACGGTACATTCGATCGATCTGAAATTTCGATACAATGCATTTTTAGGTGACACAAGTCTATGTGCAAAATTTTAGCTCGATAGCATCACGGCGAAATGGGTCATTTTTTTACTTCTGTTTTTCCACTGTAGGGACCAAGAGAGAGACGGCGGTGAAGTTAATATAAGGGATCTAATAGCTTTAAATTATAAAACTGTTTTCTCAACATTGTGCTTGTGCGTGTCTGTGTCTTTAAGTGTATGTTAATGCGTGTTTATGTTTGGGGCCTAGTGTATATTTGAGCTAGCTCCTTTGTACCTTTATCTGATAAAATTGCTCTTTCATAAGTCCATTTTTGCCCTTTCAAAATCGTGTACTGCGCCTCAGGATATTTTCTGTGTGAATCCATTATGTCCACTAAACGATTTTGGTATGGAGTACGAACTATAGGTTTCCTCGTTTTGTATGTTAATATGTATGATCTATGTAGTCCCTAGTCTATAGCCTCATTTCTACATATCACCATTTCAGTAACACCCCTCCGCTATTCGTGTATGCTAATGTGTATGACCATGAGCTCATGTGGAGTAGAACCACGGCCATCAATCAACTCGGTATTCTTAGTTTTCATTGTTCATTCACAGAGAAGCGTGATACTAAATATAATTAGTGAATTCGGTGACGCCACTGAGCCAGGTTCACACCCGTCCCACCCCACCCCCAGTAGTACAATCAACTCTAGTTAGACCGCAAGCACCTAGGGTTGCCATATACTTGTATAGCTTGACCCCATAGGGACACTCTTGAGATTGGGGCGAGAAAATGAAGTGAACAAATTATAATTTAATATAATTACTACTAATTTAGAGCACAATTATTTGTAACTTGATGCGGCAGAAATAATTTGTTTTAAAAATCGGTACACCATATTTTTTTTTAGAAATTTCAATTTTACCTTTATCAGCAAATCTATTTTTTTTCTATTATGCACGTTAAATGTAATGTGTACAAATAACCAGAATTCATTTCGCTTAGAAAGAAAGATTAGATTGAATGAGGAACCATATATTCATACCAACGATGGTTAAAGGGGGCCGTCCATAAAAGATGTCGCACGCTAAAAAAAAAAAGGAGTGGGGGTGGGTCGAGCATTTGTGACGATGTGTGACCATGGGGGAGTGTTTAAGAAATGTAACGTCACATGAAAAAAAAAACGCTCTACTTTAAAATAAAAGTTCCACTTGTATATTTGATTGGTTTCAATTTATTTTATGATGATTTCAACCGCTTCTCACGTGTTGCGATATTAGAGTGCAGTTTTACACTAAAAACATAGTTTAATGACAAAAATAGTAATTTGCAACATGCTAATTTTCAATGACAAAATATGGCTTTTAAGAGGGGGGTCCAAGTTTTGTGACGTCATATTGGATTTGGGACAAACTGTGTAGAGAGGGGTCAAAATCGGCCAAATTTGCGTGACGTCACTTATGGACAACATTGAACTAGAAACTAAAATAAATAAACAAAATAAAATAACAATAAAAGCCAAGGTTACTCTAGTCTGTTATTACAAACACCCTGACATCTCGAATCACGTAAATTTAATTCTGTGTTTTATTGAGTAGGGACTCCTATAGAATCAGTGCGCGTGAGCATCATCGAGCATGAGCTCTTCCAAACTTGGTCATCTTCCACCGAGACATTTGTTTATTCAATTGGGACTTGGTCATCTTCCACCGAGACATTTGTTTATTCAGTAGGGACTCCAGAGTTGGTCATCTTCCACCGAGACATTTGTTTATTCAGTAGGGACTCCAGACTTGGTCATTTTCCACCGAGACATTTGTTTATTCAGTAGGGACTCCAGAGTTGGTCATCTTCCACCGAGACATTTGTTTATTCAGTAGGGACTCCAGACAGACTTCGTCATCTTCCACCGAGATATTTGTTTATTCAGTAGGGACTTGGTCATCTTCCACCGAGACATTTGTTTATTCAGTAGGGACTTGGTCATCTTCCACCGAGACATTTGTTTATTCAGTAGGGACTCCAGACAGACCTGGTCAACTTCCACCGAGACATTTGTTTATTCAGTAAGGACTCCAGACTTGGTCATCTTCCACCGAGACATTTGTTTATTCAGTAGGGACTTGGTCATCTTCCACCGAGACATTTGTTTAGACATTTGTTTATTCAGTAGGGACTTGGTCATCTTCCACCGAGACATTTGTTTATTCAGTAGGGACTTGGTCATCTTCCACCGAGATATTTGTTTATTCAGTAGGGACTCCGGACAGACTTGGTCATCTTCCACCGAGACATTTGTTTATTCATTTGGCCAGGGGTCGGGAAACTTTTTGCCTGAGGGAGCCATAAACAACACATATTTTGAAAAGTAATTCTGTGAGAGTCATACATTATGTTTAATTAAAAAAAATTATAATTTGATTTACAATTAATATTTAGATCAAAGGAGCCTGAAGCATTTTTTAAATAATGGGACACTTGTCTGCTAGCGAGACTCAGCCATCAATAGGCTAAATCTGGCTCGCGAGCCATGGTTTCCCGACCCCTGCAGCAGCGACTCTGAACTTGGTCATTTACCCCCGTAGTTTTGACCCCGACCTTTACAAAACTTTCAACTTTGGCTTATTTAGCTACAACAGCAACCCTCAGGCCGGGGAAGTATTTGAGTACCTCCAAAACTCAAAGTTTCAAATAGTCGGGCTTAATCCTCTTCCGTGTCACGTGTTCCCGCGGGGCTTCGGTAAACATGCCACACACGTCACGTCTCAGACACCTATCACAAGTTAAATGTTGTCATAACAAGTACAACCATTGGTCAGACACTTATCACAGGTTAAATGGTGTCATAACAAGTACAACCATTGGTCAGACACCTATTACAGGTTAAATGTTGTCATAATATGTACAACCATTGGACTTGACATGGACCTCGGCAGTCAGTCAGTCTCTCTGTCAGTCAGTCTGTCTGTCAGTCAGTCTGTCTGTCAGTTAGTCAGTCTTAAAAATTCTATATGTTATATGAGCATTTCATGTTGTTTTTAAAAGTTATTCTTTTTTTTTTCTTCTTCTACTGCGTTCTAAAAATCTTTTTGAAGGATGATTTAGATCACAAGCCATATATCCATTGTAATTTATTGCGCTGTGGCTGTCAATTGGCTCAGTCCACCATACAGTTTATCGTGGAGGGTAGCTTCCTGGGGCCAAATGGCTGCCCGGGTGTGGAGGTACAGAGGGCAGTTTTGCAGCACATGTTCCGCGTTCTCTGCAGCTGTTACGCAGGGGCACATTTCGGTTTCTCCAATTCGAAGTTTGCGGAACATGTGCTGCCTAAGTGTGTTGTGGCCAGTCCTCAGCCTTAATATGATGTTCTGAAATCGGCGGGGGAGTTTAAAGAATTCATCACCCTCTGGATGGTAGACTTTCAGCTCGGACCATCTTTCTGCTTCGCTACTTTTGAGAAACGCCTTTATTTCTTCGGGGTGTAGGGGTTGGTCTGTCTAGACCTGTTTGCCTCCAGTTTTTGTCAGGGAGTCCGCTGTGTCATTTCCTTCAAGTTCCACATGGCATGGGATCCATTGGAGAATAAGTTCTTTTGTTATTTTACTTAAATTCTGTAGTTCTATATTGAGTGACTGATTGATCGAGCTGTATGGGTTTTGGAGAGACTGGAACACCTTTTTTTGTTGCATCAGTGAAGAAGACAATCTGGCTCTTTTTGGAGAGCGGGTGGTTTGCTAGAATTGTTGCAGCAAGCTCTAGTGCTTTTCTTTCTGCTCTAGTGCCATCTGAGATGCTTCCTATGGCAGTTGCTTTTTCAAGGTGTTCTCCATTAGGCCATTCTATGAAGATGCCGGCTCCTCCATTTTTTGTGTTTTTTACTGAAGAGCCATCGGTGTAGACTCTTACCCATGAGTTCTCAGGGTATTGGTCTCTGATGTTTTTTACAGTTTCTTTCAGTATGCTAGTTGCGTATACAGATTTTATTCCTATGTTGCTTAAATTTTCTCTGATTTTTATTGGTGGACTTGGGTCTCAGTGTGGGCAATGGCTGTGGGGTTGGGTCGCTTCAATCACAATGTTATCAATTTTATGTTTATTTTTTAGAAGTTTGGCTTCTTGTATAAAATGTGATCTATGGAGTCTTTTTGAAGAGTGGGGTTTTTGCATCTTGGGTTTAAGAGGGTGATGTCCTGATGCTTCTAATTTGGTGAATTGTGTTAAGATTTTGGTTTCTCGTCTAACTTCCATAGAGCTTAGGGTAGCTAAGTCCTCCATGGCTTTGATTGGGGTAGTTTTCATTGCTCCTGTTATTATTCATAGCCCTAGGTTTTGAACTTTGTCTATTTTTTGAGGTACGGTTTTGCTGCTGTGCCCCACACTGAGGCTCCATATTTAAGGGTAAGTCTTATGTAGCTGGTGTATGTTTTCTTCAGGATGGAGTGGTTTGCGCCCCAGTCTGAGCCAGCTGGTTTTTTCATTAGTGCCAGTCTATGGATTCCCCTTTTTTGAGCATTTTCTATTTGGTTTCTCCAGGTTAACCTTGGGTCAAAAATAACTCCTAGATATGTCGGATTGTAATTATTTCCAAGATTGTTTTGTCGAAGGTTAGTTTGACGCTATGTTGTTTGGTCGAAAGGGAGAAGATTTTAAAGTTATGAACACTGCGTCATTCTTAAGTGTTGTCGATCTGTTTCATGTATGCTGATTTTTTAAAATCTTATTGTTTAAATGCCAAATGACATTAGTCTGTTCTGTGCGCTGTCTGGCCATTTCATGTGACCCATTGGCAGAATTGGTGTGTTAAACTACAACATTCTTGGTGCGAACATGGCAGAATTGGTGTGTTAAACTACACAGTTCTTGGTGCGACCCATGGAAGAATTGATGTGTCAAACTACACTATTCTTGGTGCTACCTATGGCAGAATTGGTGTGTCAAACTACACCATTCTTGGTGCGACCCATGGCAGAATTGGTGTGTTAAAAAATACCATTCTTCGTGCAACCCATGGAAGAATTGGTGTGTCAAACTACAACATTTTTGGTGCGACCCATGGCAGAATTGGTGTTCAAACTACACCATTCTTGGTGAGACCCATGGCAGAATTGGTGTGTCAAACAACATCATTCTTGGTGCGACCCATGGCAGAATTGGTGTGTTAAACTACACCATTCTTGGTACGACCCATGGCAGAATTGGTGTGTCAAACTACACAGTTCTTGGTGCGATCCATGGCGGAATTGGTGTGTCAAACTACACCATTCTTGGTGCGACCCATGGCAGAATTGGTGTGTCAAACTACACAGTTCTTGGTGCGACCCATGGCGGAATTGGTGTGTCAAACTACACCATTCTTGGTGCGAC
>MUZC01004499.1:0-14339 GCA_002072015.1 Radix auricularia | reverse complement strand
ATGTTGTGGGGCTTCAAAAAGTTTGTCAATGATTACCATAAATACCATTTTGGTAATATCAAACTGACACTTTCTCTTCTTTAATAGTATTCTCGATTATTTATAGTCTTTTTTTTTCCACGGACTTGTCCTTTCCTTTGTCTTCATATGAATCAAATTAAAAATGATTTCTTTTAACAAACTCATTGAGAGACTTCAAATACTTTGCTGAAATCAAAGATATTCTCGGCTCTTGAAGGGATAATTTTTTTTTCTGAAATCTCTCTAAAATTGTTTTCCCTAAAATTCAAGTAACATGGCGACTTTAATTTGTTTAAGTTCCTTCCGAAATCTTTCTGCTTCAAGTCAACAGACACGGGGCTGATTTTCGTTGTTATTAATTCTTTCAGTGCTGCAATATTTGTGAGAGTCATGTTGTGTTGTTGTATTGACATGGTATGAGCATGCGAGTTGAATGAGTATGAAACACGTGGTTTGTGCTGTTAACGGAAAATAGGAAAATATTGTGTGGTCGGGAAAGGATGCATGGCTATTAATGCAAGGTTCGCTACGTAACAGAGGTTGATTCAGGATTCATTAAAGATACTTGCTACCCAGACTACAAGGAGTTGAAGCCGTGTGTCTTGACTTGAAAGTTCTTTTTAAGCCACCAAATTCACTTTGATTATGGCCTCTAATTCCCTTAGGCGGCCCTGCGGTCGGGCTGACCATCTTGTGTCAAACAAAGCTTTATTAACTTGCATCACTTTTATGTGTTTTGGAAGTATCTGTCGACGATGAGTAGATGCAACAAGCCAGGTATAAAGAATTTGCAGAAGTCAACTGCTCCACGTTTCCCAACCAAGTGAAGGGAATGAGCTGTACAGGGCACAAAATGAGCAGCACTGCACTTCTTACAAAGGTTAGCCCAGACTCTGTTATACTTCCTACTTATAACTGCAGCATTGACTTATGACTGTCTATGTATTTTCAGGGATACATACATTTGCCCATCTTTATTATACATTATGATAACATTTAAATTATTGGGGGCCACTGGCTTTAGTCCGCTCAGCCCTATCCCTTTAGTCAACCATAAGGGGAGGGGTCACGGATCTGTGAAGATGTGTGAATAGGGGGTGGGTGTGTTTAAAATTGTGACGTCACATAAAAAAAAAACCACCACCGCAACTTTAAATAAAAGTCCCCTTAAATATTTGATTGTTTACAATTTATTTAATGACGTTTTCAATAGCTCCCCGCGTGTTACGATACTAGAGTGCATACTTACACTAAATACATGTTTAAATGACAAAATACTTATTTGCAACATGCTAATTTTTATTGAGAAAATTATGGCTTTGGAGAGGGGTGTCCAAGCTTTGTGACGTCATTGCGGAACAAGGGGTGGGGGTTTACGTTTTTGTGACAAAGTATGACGCGGGTGAAAAGTGGGGGAGGGGGTGAAAATTGGTAACCTCACGTGACATCATTTATGGACGTCCCCCTTAAAGCATGAAGGGGTGACACCATGAGCTACCGCCCCGGGTGACACCAACCCTAGCGACGCCCCTGACTCACCGACATCGCCGATATATACTCGCCGATATATACTCGTCGATATATACTCGTCGATATATACTCGTCGATATATACTCCGGCCCCTGGTTTGGGGGGGGGGGCAATGACATGTACAGTTTAAATGAATAATCGAGTCTCTTCTCAGAGTTGAACATTGATTCGTTGTTTGTTTTAAACATCTAAACCAGTGGTTCTTAACCTTTTTGGAAGTACCGAACCCCACCAGTTTCATATGCACATTCACCGAACCCTTCATTATTAGTAGTAATATAGATGCCTTGAGTCGGGTGCTGTCTTGACCTCCCTCCGCCGAACCCCGGCGACTGACTCACCGAACCCCTAGGGTTCGATCGAACCCACGTTAAGAAACACTGATCTAAACAGTTAGTACCACATAGGCGTGTCTCGAGATTGTGCGCACATTTCATACAGTCAGAAAAGTCTGGGACGCACCGACCCCTTCACCACCTGCCTACGCCTCTGTATTAAAATGAAGTTCAACCAAGTGTTAAACTTAAGTCGAATTCAATAAATATTATTTAGGTACCTTTGTACCTTATTTAATATTTATGCCCAAGAAATTTATTTGAAATACCCTCAAAGACCCCTTACTTGGTGGGTTGAAACATTTTGAAACCGTTGGGTGGAGAAACTTAGTTTTATAAAAGAAATATAATATGAAAGAAAGTTTATACGTGAATGCCGTATGTCAAACCCCTGGGGTAATGCGTGGAACCCCTATAGCCGTGGCCTGTGACCGCTGCATCACTTGCCAACAGATCATCTCTCATGGTCTGTGGACGCAATTATCTTCTGCATAGAAAGAGCGTCTGTATATCTAAGATAAGATAAGATAAACCCCGGTGTGGACATAATTTGGATGGCAATACATTTTTTTTTCTCTAAAACCGTGAAATATCTCATTAGATTTTATTTGTATTTTATTTGGCGTTGCTCTCATGTAAGACCTGGTGTCAAAACTGGTCATGCTATATGTCGATATATGACCCAGCTTGACCCTTATTAACTATTTCTCAATCAAATAAAATTTAATATTTTCTGCAGTTAATTTATATATACAATATTGCAGAGCCACGCTTTAAGCAGACGGAGTTTATTATAAATACCATCTAGAGTTAATAAATATATTTTTTAACAGTTACCACCGGCGACTCGAGCAGAAAATTATGAAAGGGGGATAAGTTAAAAGAATGGAACGATTTATGAGTTCTCCCTCTTGTCCCTGTTAAAAATAAATAGAGTTAAAAAAGGTTTTCCAGAATCACGTTATATAAGTGGACTAAAAAGAAGAAAATAAATTAAAACTTATAATGGCTTTGATTTAAATATGACTTAAAACGTGGGGTGGGTGTTTATAAGGTTTTACATATGCAGTTCACTCATTCTCTCACTTAACTTGTATATCTCTCTCTTTTGCCTTCTAAACTGTAAATCTTTAATTTGTATACCAAACACCTATCTTTGTCTTGTAATTCTAAATTAGAATGAGATTTTGAAGTACCTGCCCCACTGCCAGATTAATTACTGAAGAATATTAAAAACTGACAAGAATAACACATTTAGTTAAATTATTAAACCTGGGAACATTAGAGGATAGAAAAACCAAGAGCAAAGTAGTAATAATATATGAGGCAATTAATTCTAATATAGAATATAACTAAAAAATAAATTAATACAATCCTCTGATAGACATGTATAAGGATACCAAAAAAAATAAAAAAAAAAAATTCTTATTTCCGTATCCAGCAACAAATATGTAACAAATTCTCGTTTCTCCCTTCTGAAATACGGACGTGGAACGAGTTGCCAGTTCAAAACCAGGATAACCAACTCACTATCAACATTTAAAATTCTAATCAAAATGCGTGACAGTACTACTAAATGTGCATGTTCTACAGTTGCTAACATCTGACCGTGCTACCATCTGACCGTGCTACAGTCTGATCGTGCTACCGTCTGACCGTGCTACCATCTGACCGTGCTACAGTCTGACCGTGCTACCATCTGACCGCGCTACCACCTGACCGTGCTACCGTCTGACCGTGCTACCGTCTGACCGTGCTACCATCTGACCGCGCTACCACCTGACCGTGCTACCATCTGACCGTGCTACCATCTGACCGTGCTACCATCTGACCGTGCTACCATCTGACCGTGCTACCGTCTGACCGTGCTACCGTCTGACCGTGCTACCATCTGACCGTGCTACCATCCGTTCAATATATGATCGTGAAACTAACTGTTAATTATGTGAAACTGCTACTGTCTGTTCAATATCTGAGCATCACTTAAATGTATCATTTTATGACCATAAACAAAAATTGAAAAAGTAAAAAGAAAAGGATTCGTCATTTCTGTGCGCGTTACTTTTCACCAACTGATACAGGTAGCGAGTCCAAACAAGAAATGGCGACCCTGCACATTTGTACTTTAAATTGCCTTTCAGTTTTCATATTTGAAAAAAATCAAAAAAAACTTCATTGTTTTTAATTATTATTATTATTATTTTTATCATAAACATTCTTGTGTGATGTGACCATGCATCATTGTTAAGTGAGTGACGTCATCATTGTTAAGTTAGTGACGTCATCATTGTTAAGTGAGTGACGTCATCATTGTTAAGTGAGTGACAACCACCTTTAGACTTTAGAGGGTAAAAAAAAAAACTCCCGCGCTGTATAAATCTGCTTTGAAAAATTTTTAAGAACCGGTTCTTACACATCACTTGAGTCGTCGTTAAGTGACGTGCCCAAAAGATTATGTAAATTAAATCCATGTAAAAGATAAACAGAGTCATAAATTAGACATGGTTTCATGGTGAGGTTTGATGGTGAGGTTTGATGATGAGGTTTCTTGGTGAGGTTAATGGTGAGGTTTGATGATGAGGTTTGATGATGAGGTTTCTTGGTGAGGTTAATGGTGAGGTTTGATGATGAGGTTTCTTGGTGAGGTTTGATGGTGAGGTTTGATGGTGAGGTTTGATGATGAGGTTTCTTGGTGAGGTTTGATGGTGAGGTTTGATGATGAGGTTTCTTGGTGAGGTTTATGGTGAGGTTTCTTGGTGAGGTTTGATGGTGAGGTTTCTTGGTGAGGTTTGATGGTGAGGTTTCTTGTTGAGGTTTCATGGTTTAGGTTTCTTTGGTGAGGTTTCTTGGTGAGGTTTCATGGTGAGCTTTTTTCCGTTAAGATGAAATTGTTTCACTAGGCAACACATTGTTTTAAATGACTAACTATTCATTCCGTGGGTCAAGTTGTAAACAACGCTACAATACTCGAGCAGCGAGATTCCACAAAATAGTTGTTCCGAGGTGAACAGAGGATTTGTGTTTTTTTTAAACACTTCTTGGGCATTGGTCATTACAAGATGACCAACGGTCATTACAAGATGACCAACGGTCATTACAAGATGACCAACGGTCATTACAAGATGACCAACGGTCATTACAAGATGACCAACTGTCATTACAAGATGACCAACGGTCATTACAAAATGACCAACGGTCATTACAAAATCCTGTCTGAAGGCTTATAGCTGTAATCAGGGTCGGTCACACTTTCTGAATGTAGCGGTAAATTCAGATAGACATAAAAGAGCCGTGTGTAAAGTTAATTCTAGGTTACTGATCTAGACTTTGTCAGGTAAATGATCGATTGTTCTGAAAGGAAATGTAAGCGTAACAGACAACATATAATTTGTCAGGATTAATTATTTATTTTCAAATTCCCTTGAAGGTGTATTGGAGACAAAATTAAGCAGCGTTCCAAAGTTTCAGCCAGTCTCTTGCGTACTAGAGTACCACTGGAAAGTTTCAGCTAGTCTCTGGCGTCCTAGAGTACCACTAGGCCATTGCACCACCATAACTGTTGTTTGTTTACTATGATATCTATTCGGCTGATAAATAATAAAGAATGTCACTTCTGTTACGCTTACATTTTCCCCTTGCATTTGTCCATCTTCTCAGAGATTTACTTGTCATTGTCATTAGACAAATGACAGAGCCCAATAGAGGGGAAGTAACAATATATCAAAGGGGAGATAAACAACAGTAGAATAAATGGCCTTACGTAACGCTGTATTTTGATTCTCGGAAACCAAAATGAGTGAAATTCAAGTTTTTTTTACCCAGTGACGTAGCTATGAGGGGGGGGGGGAGGAAGACTAAATTTGAAAGCCCCCCCCCCCTCGGGCTCTTACTTGAAGGGGGCCCCAAATTAGTTTCTGAAATTGTTTTTTTTTTTAAATCCCTTATATTAACTTCACCAACGTCTCTCTCTTGGTCCGTACGACGAAAAACAAAAGTAAAAAATGACCCCTTTCCCATGACGCTATCGAGCTGACATTTTGCACATAGACTTGTGTCACCTAACAATGCATTGTATCAAAATTTCAGATCGATCGAATGTACCGTAATAAAATTAATGCACTTTTAGTTTATTTCTTATATAAATGTGTGGTAGCCGTCTGTTTTTGTTGACATCCACGTATTTGCTGGAGTTCAGTCCAACCATCGTTGACCCCACCCCCACCCGTCCCCGTTTTACAGCATTTGGGAGTTCAGTCACGTTCAGTCTGTAAATGTTTGTCGCGCGGTTAATGCTATTTTGAATATAATCATTTTTTTTAGTTCTGTCTCATATATAAGGCATTTATAGTCAAAAAATTTGTTTTATTGGTTGTTCTTATTTTATATTAAATATTACGCTATCGACATGGATGTGGGGCCCCCCAAAGAGGTTAAGCCCCTGGGCCCCCAAACCAATTCCTAGCTACGCCAATGTATTGACGGGAGTTCAATCCCCATCTAAACTCACCAACTCCTTGGTGCACGCTTAAACCTTGGTTGGCAACTCACCCAAGAATGAAAACTCTTAATGACGTCATCGATTCATTTAGGATTTGGGTGACTTGTGTGACGTCACGGTAATGGCGCGACACTGTATCTTCCAGCTGTGGGAACTGTGGCTTTATGATGATGCGTGGAGTCAGGGACGCAGGGTAACTTCAGATATGCTGAATACATGTATGGTATTGACGATAAACTATAAACATAAACATTTTATTAAATTAGAAAAGACAAATTGATCTTTTTTTTATGCTCGCTGGACGAGTACAAGCTCAGACCGCTGACTGGTGAAAAATTCTTACGGTATTGCCGTACTTAACCACACAGCTGTATCACATGATAGCCCACGTTCCCTATATTATATGCCCAGTCAGTTTACATCGCCATTGAAACCCATTAGACATGGACTCTAGTAGGTCTAGGAGAGGCAGCGGCGTAGCGATGTGGGAAAGATGTCTTCCGGTGCCACACAAGATGAGGGCGCCAAATCGGGATTTGATTTCATGAAGTGTTTCGAGTAAAAAAAGGGGCGTAAAATGAATCATGTCCCAGGCGTCGAAAACACTCGCTACGCCTCTGGGGGAAAAAATGGGGGCCACAATAGTTTCATGAGTGTTTACACGCCCATAATTTTTTTCTGTGGGTGAAAACCATGCTTACCTTTAAAACCAAAACGTATTAATATTATTGTTCATGTCAAGGCATTCAATCATGCCACTGTGGACCATATTATATTGGAGGCTATTGGAACGAGCCACGTTGATTGATCTACTTGTTGGAACTATTGAATGAGGTCAACTCTTGGTGAATCGTTCTGAGTAGCGGTGCGCAGTGTCTTCCACACCCCCACCCCCACTCACAACCCGTAGTTACGTCTGCCGTTTCTATGCAACCATTGCTAGGAATATACCTTGATCAAGCGATATGTCAATTAAACCCATTGTTTCCACGGCGGTGTGGGTACCTTCTATCACTGGTAATAAACTTGTAGTTCCTCTTTGGACGTGCACATAACAAGTGAAACTGTTTACAGTCAATAGCAACGGCGACCAAACCGCGGCTCGCGGGCCGCTTGCGGCTCTTCTGTGTTCACATTGTGGTTCTTCTGTGTTCACATTGCGGCCCTTCTGTGTTCACATTGCGGCCCTTCTGTGTTCACATTGCGGTTCTTCTGTGTTCACATTGCGGCCAGTCTGTGTCCACATTGCGGCCCTTCTGTGTTCACATTGCGGCCCTTCTGTGTTCACATTGTGGTTCTTCTGTGTTCACATTGCGGCTCGTGTGCAATTAATATATGCAAGGATTAGTGGCATTTCCCCAAGCCAGGTTTAATAACCAATAGTGCTTCAGTGCGGCTCTCAACATTTAATTTTTTTTAAATATAAAAATGGCTCTCAATCCAGAGGCGACACTTAGGTTGGTGTAACCAAGAGGCGTAGGTCATGGTGTCGCCCCCCCACTAAAAAAACTACCCCATAGCTCTTAGACCTCCTCCAAGTCTGTCAGAGCCAAAATAACGCGACCATAGAAAATTTCACCCTTTGTTGTCACCCCTTATGATGATGTCACCCGGTGCGGTCCGCAACCCCCTAGTGACGCCTCTGCTCTCAGTTACTATAGATCTGGCCACCCTTGGTCTGTAGTATTCTATTGGGTTAGCTATAGTTAATACGTCAGTTTTTGTCCTACCACATTTTTCTATTTGCCAGTTTAAACTGAAAGTTACTCCAAGTTGTTCAGATCTGCACTCCATTGTGTAATCACAGGCCGTAAGAACTTTAGAAACCTTACCTCTCTCTAAGACTGAGTAGGCGCCCTTTATTTGTCTAACACTGGTAACGCCCCTTCATGGTGTGTACATTTTGTCGCATCTCCCACGTTCCAATTCATACATGACTACTTTTCCCAGTCGCATACCTTTAATGTAGCTAGAACTACAACGAGGCCCGACTAGCAGGCGATATGTGGTGAACTATGACATCGCATCGCACTGACGGGGGGCACATATCAGAAACCCCGGTCACAGCCCGACTATAATGGCTGGCTGTGCAATAATTTCGTTTCATGTGCTGTTTGCTAAAAACAGTTAACGTGGCTCGGGTTCGGAACGCCTATGGTCAAGGCATTCATAGCGAGAGTTAATATGTGATATACGTGCGTGGTTTAATCTTTAGTAGTTCATAGAGTTATTACAAGTGTGTGGAGTGTTGTGCTAGATTTCAAATATTGTATTGGCATTATAATAGGTTTACAGCAGTAGGAATATACCACAGGTCAACAACTGTAAGAATATGTTTACCGTTGTTAAATGGTAGAGAACATACATACGCGTTAATGTAGTATAGATATAACTTATCATAACACAACATAGATCAATGAAAAGATTTTGTTAAATTTTTGTTTAAAAATTCAATACATTACATATGCCGATTGTCACCGGCAGTTGAGAGATAACCATTAATTTAACGGAAGCAGCAATAAACAATAAACAAAAGACGTACCATAACTTAACGGCAAAGGAATACGCCATTAGTTTCAAATTCCTGCATGCTCTGTAGATCTACAATTACATTTGTGTAATTAGATGTGTACAATCGATATTATTATTTATTATATTAATAAATAAAACATCATCTATGTTTACCCGTATTTGAATTGACAATAATCGGCATCCTTCCGTCTCGCGAGACGATGGTGCATCACCGTTGGGTTGGGTTGCATTTTCTCGAATGGTTGTGCAGTCCTATCCTTGAGTGACAATCTTTAAAACAGTTTTTACACACCAGTTAATTGACACAACTATGTTTAGCCGTTATTTTAATTTTGCGGAGTCAGACCTATTTTATGTAAGTGATAGTCGCTTTCGAGTACAGAAGCGCTATCATCTACACTAGACATTGTAAGGGAAGCTAAATTAGAAAGTATTGAAATTACTTTTAAATTATTTTTTGTTGATACTATGCATTTAATAGCAAGACAAAATTCAGTTACAGTATAAAATTTAATAAAAGGATACAACTTTAGATTCTAATAGAAATTATAACAACGTTTGATTTATGTTGAGTTTAAATGATACATGATATCCATAACTTCAAGCCACAACTCTAAGATCATGAATTACTTGCTATAAAAGTTAAACACCAAAAACAACATCAATTTAAACTGATTCTACTGGTTCTATGGTAAAGTCCATTATCTCTTTGTATTGTATTGGCTTTAAGGTAAAGTCTATGATTTCTTTGGATTGTCTGGTTGTAGGGTTAAGGCCATGATTTCTTTGGATTGTCTGGTTGTAGGGTTAAGGCCATGATTTCTTTGGATTGTCTGGTTGTAGGGTTAAGGCCATGATCTCTTTAGTCTCCAGATTATCAAAGCTTGCGGGATACGTCAACCAGTTCATCGACTCACCGACTTTTCTATAATCATTGATGTCCAATTCTAAGAGGCTCTCTGTTGCCAAGATTTCTGCATCAGTTGCCCAGACTCCATCACACGAAATGTCAGAGATGTTATATAAACGCCTACAAATGTTGGTTTAAGTAGTCATAGAGTTGTCTTGTAATATCAGTGTTCATTTCTTGTATACTTTTATCTATGATCCCGATGTGGTTGTCCTCTGTTCCTGGCAGAGTTCAGCATTTTGGCCCTAACGTATATATATAATATATAGTAGTTTCCATCTCCTTTCGTTGTATATGAACGTAGCCGTTGTTCAAGCTTTCGTGTGCGTCCATGGTATAAAACCTTGTCAAAGGTAAAACAAGATGTGGGTTAAGACGCTTCCTTCCTGAAATTGTAGTGGTTTAAAGTCCTAATCTGCGATAATGTCGGGGAATATCTATTTCTGCACCTGTGCTCTGTAGTTACTTTGTTGTAGGCTCGCTTTGACAGCGCATTTAACATAATAATTGAGACACTGATTGGGTGGGTTCCCCGCTGTAAATCTGAAGGTTACTGTCATGACAGGTGTTTGTGAGCATCTAGCCAGACTTTTTATTCTTATACGTGACTGTCTCCTGTTCATTGATTCAACCATCTATGTTGGGAGGAATACCACTTTTAGCTTTGCCCTATTCCATGGATAGCCTGATCTGTAGTAATTGAGAACCATTAAAAAATATATAAATATATTGAGAGTCGCATTGAAGCACTATATGTTAATCAGCCGCTGAGGTCTGGAATTATTTGGATCTTATATTGAAATCAATCCTCGATATTCTTCATAATAAAGAGTCCCCATCAGAAAAATGTCGTACATAGTCTAAGTGAGGGCATAATTTGATACAATAGTCTAAGTGATGGCATAATTTGATACAATAGTCTAAGTGATGGCATAATTTGATACAATAGTCAATAGTCTAAGTGATGGCATAATTTGATACAATAGTCTAAGTGATGGCATAATTTGATACAATAGTCTAAGTGATGGCATAATTTGACTCATCTGCAGCGAAACATTCTCTGCTGAAAACAGAAAGCATCGCCTGCTGCTGACACATTCTGGACTAGAACACAGCAAGCTTGATTTTTTTTCTTATTTTGATTGCAGTGGATATGGCAGAGTGTTGGTGTCACCTGGGGCGGTAGTTCATTGTGTCACCCTCTCACGACTTACCCCCCATAGAACTCCTCCGAGTCTTCCAGTGCCAAATAACGAGAATTTATATATATAATTTTTATTTTTTTTTTGGTGTCACCCCCTTGTAATGGTTGTCACGCGGGGCGGCCCGCTCCTTTCCCACCCGCTAGTGACGCCACTGGGATATGCTGATGTCATCTCAACATGACTGTGTTTTCATAGTGTAGCTTCAAATTGAATGCTTTGTAATTTGCTAGCGTTGTTTTTGACAGAGGAAGCATTCAGGCTTAACCTCTCTATCGATAAATGGAAAGTCCTTTTATCATTCTAATAGAAACGTTTTATTTTATTCTATGTATTTTCATTCCCTACAACCAATCAGAAACAAATAGTTCCCTAAAATATTTTTAAAATTTAAACGAAGCCCACATTATTTTCAACCCTTCGTGTGGTTCAAATTTAAAAAACCAAATAACGTTCGTATATATTGTATATTATAAATTTCGAAGGGAAAGTTTTCATTTCATAAATTGTTAGCAAGCCGCAGTTTGGTCACCGTTGACTTATTCTTTTAAGAGGTGCGAACATCAACACATATTGTTTAGTCATTAATAGAGAACAAGGTGAAAGGTGCTATGATAAATTTGTTAGTTTCTTAAAAAAAGAGAGAAAGAAATAAGAAAAGCTCAACCGTCGTCACAGTATTTGGGAAAAGAACAAAACCAATGAAGCGTGTGGGTACTTTAGCCAGGGGCTATAACCACAGATCTATCTTTCAGTTGTTTTTTAAAAATATTTTATTTGTGACCTGGGACTGTTCGAAACGTCCTACTATTATAGCGATTGTGGCCGAGATTGTTGGAAGGTGTAGATTTGTCCAACTGATAGACGCGTCTTTAAAAGCCCACAGTGATCATTGACACGTCTATGACTTAAACGAAACAGGAAACAATATTGATCCCCCTCCCATCTTTTTTTTTCTCCATGTTTAGCATGTCTAACTGTTACTTTTATTTTGACATGATATTTTGAAATTAGTGTAATTTTTAAACAATATGCGCAATTTATTAATAAAATATGCGCATTATTTTACTTGTATTTTATTGTTTGGAAATATTTTCAAACTTTAGAAAATACATTCATATAGATTCTAAATATATATGAACATATCAATAAAATCTTGGGCCAATTCTTGTAACTTTCCCTAACAAGATGATCTCGTTCCTTATTCCCTGTGTGTTACAGACCTGTCAACCCTTGTAGTCCTGTGTATGACAGACATTTTAACCCTTGTAGTCCTGTGTATGACAGACCTTTTAACCCCTGTAGTCCTGTGTATGATTGACCTTTTGACCGTTGTAGTCCTGTGTATCACAGACCTTTTGACCCCTGTAGTCCTGTGTATGACAGACCTTTTGACCCCTGTAGTCCTGTGTATGACTGACCTTTTGACCCCTGTAGTCCTGTGTATGACTGACCTTTTAACACTTGTAGTCCTGTGCGTAAATAAGCTGTATTTTGTTAATTTTTTTCTTTTTCCCTACAAAGACTAAACACGCGAAAGTAAAATAAAAGCCAGCATTACGACTGTGTTTGTATTGTAGGCCCGCATTAAATCTTCCTAAAATTATCCTTCTTCTTTGCATTGGCTCAGTTTTGATAGTCCTACACGGTATCCTAATATTTTTTGTTCTTTAACTTTTACCTTACGAACTAGCTAGTTCGGGTCAGTCTCCGAATATGCCACCGCTCCTTCGCCAAACCCCAATGAACGGATGGATTATTATTTCCGCACATAAAATAATAAGACATATAATATATTGCACGACACCCGACCCACCAAAAATATATAAAATAATATTTAACAGACATTTATTTGAGCTTCCTTTCAATGCACACAGAACCCGGGGAAATTTGTGACATTGGCGTTATCAATTATGTTAACCCGCAATTGACGGCTTAACGGGGATAATACCTAAAACGTTATCTAACCCAGAGTGGCTGCGACGCTGATAACTGGACTTCCTAGTGCTTTATGTCTAGTTCAAGGGGTAAAGGGTTGATAACATTTCTATTTACCAGTTTTTGGTGCAACTCCCTATGTGGCACGACTATCGTTATAGGCCCTGACAGTGGCCTACAGTGCTACCCGGCATTTCGAGCGTCCTGCTTGACATTTGTACAAGCCACCAGTGGTACTGACCACCAAGCGATACTGACCACTAGTGGTACAAGCCACCAGTTGTATTGACCACCAGTGATACTGACCACTAGTGGTACTGTCCACCAGTGGTATAAGCAACCAGTGGTACTGACCACCAAGCGATACTGACCACTAATGGTACTGTCAAACAGTGGTACAAGCAACCAGTGGTACTGACCAGCAGTGATACGGACCACTAGTGGTACTGTCCACCATCATGGATGCGGCCAAGGTAGCTAAGGATTATTTCGTGAGTTCACAAAGTACTTTACTCATCCCCAACAGAGACTTCGGCTCCAGGAAGCTCATCCACGTCGGAATCCTCAGGTCCAACAGCGTCGGCAGCATCAAGGCGGTACAGTCCGCTGATGAGGCAGAGTGTGAACCGCGGAGACCCCAGCTGAATACCAACAGGGGTTCGAATCTCAACGGCCCAGGCGCTCCAGACCAAGGTCTAAGCTTGAGACAAAAATTGGCGGCCATGCGCTCGGGTAAGTCTCTGATAAAATATAGCTGTAATTATTATTGAAGTAATTCTGTACTCGCAGAACGGTCCTGGTCATTGACAAGTTAACAGTATTGGTCAATTACAAGTTAACGATATTGGTCAATTACAAGTTAACTATACTGGCCAATTACAAGTTAAATATATTGGTCAATTACAAGTTAACTACATTGGTCGATTACAAGTTAAATATATTGGTCAATTACAAGTTAACTATAATGGTCAATTATAAGTTAACTATAGTTAATGAAGAGCCAAAAAGAGTTGTGCATTTTGAGGGAGCTTGAAGACGTTAGATATCTGAAAGACATGATTTTTTAAATTACCAAAAGGTATAATTAGTTTACAATATCCCAAATATTCATTTTTAACGAATGAAAAACTACGCAAATTTACCAATAGATACAGCAAGTTTACAATTATAATAATTTAAAATTTAAAAAAACCCACACACTAAAATACATCTACTATCTAAAGAAAAATAATCCATCACATTTCGAAATAAATTAACATTATTAGCATTACTTCCCTTACCACAATAAAGACATAAAAAAGCGATGATTCAAAATTTAGAATCTATCTAATCTATATAATAATGCGCCTAAGCACATTTCCGTCCGTCAGTGT